>JAIUND010002777.1:0-19946 GCA_034699125.1 Gisinianus flammeolus | reverse complement strand
GGGTTGGGATGGGATAGTCTTTTCGGGTTCGGGATGGGATGGGACGGGCAAAATGTGAAAATGCTCCTCTCTGGTGTACATGACAAGTCTCTGTCTCTGTCTCTGTCTCTGCTTCTCTCGTTGGTGTCCCCCCTTTTTGAGTAGTAGTAGTATTATAGGTTTATAGGCATGTCCCCAGCAATGAAATGAAAATTCCCTATTTATGTTTCCCTATCACTCGCCTACACACACTTCAGACTACCAACTACCGACCTCACCATTATAAAAAAACACATTTCCGCCTTGTCCTTTTCTCACGAGGAAGAAGAGGAAAAAGAAGAAGAAGAAGAAGAAAAAGAAGATTACTCATCGTCTGTCTCCATTATTTTCTCCCTATAGCGGAGTGGATTTTTCTTTTTCTTTTTCTTTTCCTGCTCATTTTGCAGTATGCTGTGAGCACGTTTAGTCGAGTCGTACAGTGTGGTTTGTGGTTTGTATAGTCGGACTTTTTTGTGTGTGTGTATATTTTAATCTGTACTGGATTTCCCTAGACTGGGAGACTTTTGTCCATGTTTACTTGAACTAATTTAAATGAGTCTCTTCTCTCTCGTGTTTATTGGGAATTGTGAAGAGCGAGTGTTGACGACGCAGTTAAGGTGGACAGTTTTAAACAGAGACGGGTTTTCTCCTTGTTTACCTGTGTGTGTTCGAATGTGTCCTTGAAGAAGCCACGGTCTGCTGAATCCCTTCCCACAATACGGGCATTTGCACGCCTACATTCGAATACAAGATACATCGTACAAACATTAGAATTTACAAGCAATGCACAAACCCAAACCGAAACTGAAACCAACACCAAAACCGAAACGGGATTTACGCACTTGGAAAAATAAGATATTACTTAAGAATGGTATGAGGAGATGAGGAGATGAGGAGGACGCAGTTATCTAATATAGGTAGAGTTAGAGTTAGAATTTGATGAGGATGATGATGATGGCAATTAATGAGTGAGTCAATGACTGGCAAGGAATAATTAGTGTGAGGATTGTACAGATGCGGATTGTGGATGCCAAGAATGTGTAGAGAAGAAAAGAGAAGAGAAGAGAGAATAAAAGAAAAGAAAAGGGTTACTTGATTGTGTGTTCGAAGGTGCATAGAGAAGGCAGGCATGGAGACGTAGATTTTCTCGCAATGTGGACACTTTTTAACAGCTGCAGAGTCGTCGGGAGATCGGTGAGTCTGACGATGTCTTGCGAGATTACTCAAACTTGAAAACCCTTTTCCGCATTCGGAGCAGGCGTGCCGGAGAAGAACATTCCCATCCTTTTCTGAACCCCCACCGCCGTTGAAGGATTTTGCAGTGGCCAAACTCACCTGCAATTCCACAATCCACATCAAAACATCAAAACATCGAAACATTAAATCAGACCTTCCTTCTATATATTTTCAGTTTTCAGCGAGAGATAAAATAAATTGTGTAGGTATCTTTTGTATCACCATCTAAATTGATTAAATTCCATCGTTTACTTCATTGTCAATTTGATGAGATGGTCTCAACTTTTCCGAATTCAAAACAAAATTGAATTTATTTGATTAGTGAAATGTTTTTGGCGTGTGTTTAAACTAGGAAAATAAAATTTTCAAGGTAAAATATACACGTAAAGACGACAATTTCCCGAGGAGGAAATTTGATGAGGGATGACGGATAGATAACTATGGAATTTAAATTTTGTATCCTCGAGTTTGAGCCAATCTAAATAAGTACATTCACACATTTTGGTTGTTACAAAATATCCTCCTTCCTTGTTATGTCAATGCACATTTCTCAGAAACCATTTAAGTGGGCAAATTCCGCTCTCTTTTTTTGACTATATGGGCAAGTAAAGGCTGACGATGAGATTTCATTTCATTTTCTATTTTCTCTTCCCTACAGATTTTTATAAGATGTATAGAAAAAAAGAATGTAAAGGAAAATATGGTCTAAATTATACCTCAGCCAATTGAGTGAGATTGAACAGGTCAATGTTTTTAATGGATAAATTGACGGGTTGGTCCATTTCCTTGTGATCATTTATGACGAGAGTCCATTCTTTGGTGATTGGTGTTGGTGTTGGGGACGGAGATGGTTCGGATTGTTCAGAGTGATGTCCATCTGAGAGATCCAAACCACGATGATCCGCCTCACTTTCATTCTCCGTCCCACTCCCATCACTCACCGACAAATCATGAATCTTAAGATCATCCGTCCTCGTCGTTGTCGTCGTCGTCGTCGTCTTTTTCAAACCACAACACACGTCATATCGCTTGTGAGTGAACAAAAACGCTTTGGGCATTTTCCTCGGCACTTTCCCCCCAATTTTTTTTGCTTTTCCTCCTCTCACTTTTCGATTCACACTTAAAAACACAAATTTTCTTCAAATTTTCTTTACTTTCTTTACACAAATCCCAAATTCCAAATCTTAAAGATGGAACAATTATGTATCGAGAAATACAAAATTCTATTGGCACACGGACACTCGATAAAAACAAAAACAACAACAAGATTGAAATCGGGAAATTAAAACGCAATATCTATTGAAATGATTAAATGATCTTGGTTCGTAAAATATTGTCCAAGGAAGACACTCTAAAGCTTAAATTAGAAGAGTTTCAATTGGAAGAGGATGAATGTGAATGATTGAAACGTAAATTGAAAAGTTGGAACGGACGGAGGAAAAAAACTAGAGAGAGAGAGAGAAGAAGAAGAGGAGAGCGAGAGAATGTGAGTCAGTGGTTGAGGGAAAGTGTCTTTGAGCCACTGACTTTTCGAATGACGATCTAAAGTCTCCGAAAATAACTTGTTAGGGGGGTTTTTAGATAGTAAGAAGAAGAAGAAGAAGAGTCAAGGAAAACTTCCCCTTTTGAAACGGAAGTGTTCGTCTCATGTCTGTACGTGCTGTAGCTGAGGCTGAAGCTGTTGCTGTATATAGCCATAGCCATTGCCGTAGTTGTATAATTGTACATAAAATGAATGCATGTGTGGCTATGCAAATGGCGAGTACAGATATTCACTCTCTCTCTCTCTCTTTTCTCTATATGTAGTGTGTTATGGTTTGTGGGTATTACCCGGTGTGTTTGGGAGTCTTTTGAGACTTTGTCTTCACGTTAAGCGAGAGAGAGAGAGAGAGAGAGAGAGAGAGAGAGAAATCAGGAGGGGATTGGGAAAAGATTTCTCTGTTTCTCTGTGCTCTCTCGGTGGAGTCGCACATATATCATGATTGAGTCACCGCATCATGTGCAACAAGATGAAGAACGAGAACGAAAACGAACGACCAAGGTATGCTAAAAGACGAAACAGAAATCACTCTACATTTCATTAACTCAAAAGTATCTCCACATACACACACACACACACTTACACACATATATATATATATTATCTATACATACTCTTCTTCTTCGACTACTTTGTTCCATTGAATACGTTTACCTCACTCTCTCGTTCTCTCTCTCTCTCTCTCTCTTTCTATCTCTTGCTCTCCTCCCCAATGACTATGACGATGTACAAACGAAGGAAGGAACGAATGAAGGACGGGATGAGGATGAATAACTCTTTCTTTGTTCAATGTCCAATTACGAGAGACAACTGAACCATGGGAGAAAAATAAGACGACGACTGTTGTCTCACATCCATCTATCTAATACTAACAACTAATACTCATACTAATACTAATGTTATTTAAAGTGTTATTCTTTTCAGTCACTCTTTACTCTGTACTTGTTGTTTGAATCCTTGCAGAATATCTGTGTATCAAGCCAATATGTATGTAGGAATTCCAATTTGAATATCACCAGTCAGTTGTTTTTCTACGTCACTCCCGAAATCCGAAATGAGATAAACCGCGTCTCTTTCTATCTCTCCATATATTTACATAAGTACGATACATATTATTATACGATTATACGATATAGAATGGACTGTAAATCTGGAATCTGCATGTAGAATTGAAATACCCGGATTTCGTATTCACTCACTCTCTACAGCTACATACAGTTGATACAGTTAAACATATACTCCCAACTCAAAATTGAATGTAGTGATGAAGCATGATGTCGAGTAGTGGATACTTGGATCCACACACACAAACACACACACACACACATAAAAACATACAACATAAAACATACGGTATAACATTTGAATGTGAATATGAGCGAGAGGAGACAAGATAAAAAGATGCATGAGGATGTTGAAATTCCCCAATGGGAAATACATTGGACACCTGTGTGCGGGTTGGTTGTCGTGTCTCAAAGTGGTTTCTTCTTCTCCTTCTCTGGCTCATCTCCCAGAAAAAACTCTTAAACTTTTCTCGGCTTGATTTTTTTGACTGGGTGCCAGAACAGCTTAAAAGTTTTTACAAATGAATTAGTTATCCCTTTTCCATATTCACATTTGTATGCGTATTTTCATCCTCCGTCCGTCCACAGTCTTTCAATGACACATATGCAAATTGTAATAGATTGTAGAGTACTGTTTCTCAAGCTCATCTACAAATACAGATACAGATATATACAGACTCTCCGACTCTCCAACTCGGTCGGTGTGTGTATCCCTGCAGATTTTCATTGCACAGCCAAGAAATCAAGAAACAGCAGACGAGAGAGAGAGAGAGAAATCCTTCAAGTCACCGCTATATACACCACATGAGAATATCTGTCAAAGTCCCTCATTAAATGATCCCATAACCATAATTAAATATTAAATACAAATAATACTTTCAAGTCTTGAGTCTTGAGGAAAAGTGTAAAACAAGATCATTTCTATCCGCTTCTCTCTCACTTGTACGATACCAAGATCATTTCATTTCTCCATCATCCCATTTTTCATCGTCCCTCGCCTTATGCCGTTATGCGGTATAATGGTATAACAAATAAAAAGTTCCCTTCATTCATTCTTTCATTCATTCTTCATTGCCAGCGGAGAGCGTAGCCAGCAGCAGCCGCCAGAACCAGAACCATACAAATGAATTACTTTTTCTTTTCCTTTCCACGTATTACAATTTACAATATAAAAATACACAGGGATTTGCATGTAAATATGCAATTCCAAGTCCTCGTCGTCCACATTCTACAATTTCTATATACATATGATGCAATTGGAATATTTAATATTTGGATGTTCAAATAGCGAGTGGAACGGAACATGTGACTGGGGAAATGTATGATTTATTGCAAGTAATTTAGAGACGTGTATAATTTATATCCCTCACTCGCTTATCCGGCTGTAACACCAACGACAATGTGGAATGTAAAAAAAGAAGACGGCAGGCTGACGACTCCAACTGGAAATGAACTGATTGCTGGTATTTCCCATTGACTTTCCTCTTTTAATGTCTCCTCCTAAATATCTGTATTTTTCTATTTACTGTATTGTATCTGTATTTTTGTATTTTGTTGGTATGTACTTATGTACCTACATAGATGTGTACGTGTAAAAGTAGGTAGAAGAAATTGGAAAGAGCTGGAGCTGCATGGGGCTGGAGGTGAGAAAGTGCGAGTATTCATTTCCCGGAAGAAAAAAAAACTTTTTTCCCGGTGACTTTTAGTTTAGCACTTGTACTTGCACCGGAGTTGCATGGAGATGGCCTGGAGATAGAAGCGTAGTTTAGCACAGAGTTCATACGAACGAACGTATAAAAAAGTAGTCTCATAATTATTATAGTTTATATGGTACTAAAGACATAAAAGCTTATCGTCAACGGGGAAATTGTAAAATTCTATAATGTAATGTTCTCTCTCTCTCTCTCTCTCTCTCGTTGGTACTTGATGTAGTTGTGCTGTAATGCAATGTAATATAATGGGGAATGGGGAATGAAGATGAAGATGAGTGTAAGGCTGTCGACTATGTACATAGCTTTTGAGTGTCGACTCCTGTGTGGAAAAGTGTAGATGTAGATAGTGCCCGAGTATCTGTATAATACGGACTTTGGCAGTAAATAGTTGAGAGTGAAGAGAAGCATAAACGTCCTGGTACTGACTGTGTGTGTGTGTGAGAGAGAGAGAGAGAGAGAGAGCGTGAGTGAGTGCGTGCGTGTGTGTGTATTTGTACATAAGGGATGAGAATGAGAAGA
This sequence comes from Gisinianus flammeolus, assembly GCA_034699125.1. Lineage (NCBI taxonomy): Eukaryota > Metazoa > Arthropoda > Collembola > Symphypleona > Katiannidae > Gisinianus > Gisinianus flammeolus. Next base: position 13,857 of record JAIUND010002777.1, on the reverse strand, counting down.
AGACAGAAGTTCTCTTTTATAAACTTCCTACGGGGAACATCTGGAGTGAATCTTGGCATGAATGAATGGCATAAGAAAAAGAAAAAGAGGAAAAAGTCTCACAGTTTCATTTTCATAGCCGTGAGAGAACTGAGAGAGGAGAGAGAGAAAGAGAGAGAGAGAGAGAAAGAGAAGAGAGGGAATCATTACAGCAGCCACTTATTCACCTAAAAAGTATCTGGGATGTGAGACACGGAGAGATTGTACACAAGTTCCTACACATTCTGCCCCTAATAAATATCACACATGACAGAAACAACGGGCATTTTACATTATTATTATATTTTAATTATTACATATCTGTACTATACTCTATCTTATTTGATTTCTGTACCTACGATATGTATGAGAAAGTAGTTGGCAACAACTTGGCCCTTGCCGTCCTTGTTAATATTTGAAAAGTGTGAGCAGTAGCCATCGTCGCTCTTCTTCTTCTTCGTCTTTCTCGCTTCTTCTTTAAATTATTCATAAATTGAAGAATGTGCCTGTAGATTTGTGCATTTTCACACTGAGGTGAATGTAAACTTGTAAACTCCCTCCAAGAGGGATTTCTTTCCGTTTCTTCTCTTCACCACTCACTCTTCATTTGGATTTTTTTTCATGTGTTTGATGGGATGTGTGTGTGTGTGTGTGTACGCTGAGAAGTCAGTGTCTGCTCAATCTCTTGGAAAGAGTGAAAATCACTGTATGAAAACAAACATTAACAAATCATTATAAATTTTTCTCAAAATATCCGGTTTTTTCGTTTTTTGGGTAGTCCAATCCCTGACAGTTCCTTCTTCTTTTCCTCTGTCTCTCTCTCTCTCTCTCTCTCTGTTATTCCTTTAAGGTTCTCTATGTATTACAAATGGGGTGTATAGAAACTACAAGTACAACATCATGGAACGGAATTCGTTTGAGAGAAAATGTGTGTGTGTACATTGAGAAGATGTGTGTATTTGTGTGTGGTGGAGAGTGTTATGGTCGCGTGCTGCCGTTCAGAGTTCGTGACACATGACTCTGACTCCCTCACATTTCAATGACCACACACACACACATGGTCTACACACTCTACACTTCTCTCACTGTTATATTCCCTTCAACTAAATTTACCATAAAGTACTCATGGGGTGAATGAATGTATGGAGAATGGTGTAGAACTGTGGACGTAGAGTTGTATAGAGTGTGTGTATTTCTTGTCTGTCTATTTTATAATGGAGAGTTGAATGAGGATTTGAGGATATGGAAGAAGAAGAACCAACAACAACCAACTGAACTGACAATGACGACACGGAAACTGTCTTGTGGCGGAGTCTAAAAATGGACTGACCCTTTGGGCAGATGGTCACTCATACGTAATGACACTTCCCACTTCCGAAATCAATACTCAATACTTGATGTTCTACTAGAATTCAAGAATCCTTTCCACAAGCCATCACATAACAACTCATGTACACTTTACTTACCTATACGAACATACGGCACAACTTTGGATTTTTAAATATTTATGCTGAAACATGAGATGAAACTGCTCGTCTTCTGTCTCTGTCCCTTCTTCTTCTTCTTCTTCTTCTTCCCTTTTCCCACTTGGTCTATTAGTTAAAAGCATTGGCTATTTTCGTTTTTGAGAGGAAGAATACACAAAACTCCAGTTTACACAATATACACACGAGGGATTCAAAGGGCACACTTTTAATTCCCTTGCATATACCATGTACCAACAATATTCCTACAATTTCTCGAGGGAAAATGCCCCTTGAATCCTTAGTTCTTAGTTTTATTTTATTTTAGATTTGTGCAGCAATAATGAAGTTACTAACGGACTTGAAGCCATAGTAAAATAAAGTATTGTAAAGTATTGTAAAATGTATTGTAAGATGCTAAAATGTTTTGATGTGGATGAATTGGCACTGCCAATTTATCAGGCTTTGAGTTATCATTGATGTCGCGGGGGATTTTTTTGAACTCCGGAAAATTTGTCAAGAGCCGTCGGCCGTCGAAATTCGAAATCGAAATCAAAGAAGTCGGTAAAAAGTTGGTGTGATTACAATTAAATTGGGGAATTCCGGAAGAGAGTATTTTAGTATTTTAGTTGTTTAATGAGTACAATAAAACCAATTTGTCATCATGTTTAAAAGAAAAATCTCTATTCGACCTTTCGAATATGACATCAAGAGTGTCAAAAAGCAGATCATGATGGAACATCATAGTTGCGGTCAACGAGGACTCGGGAAAACTTCAAAATGGTAAAAATCAAATTAACAGTCCATTTGTCCATTTCATTTTGACATGTATTTATGATTTTGGCTAGTGCATTTTGAATATTAAAATGATGAATGAATTTTTTTTTACTTTTACCTTTGCTCAAGTCGTATATATAGTTGAATAGACGATTTGACGCGCTAACAAGTTCAGTATAATTTAAAGAATGTCGTTATTTCGATCGTAATTAAAATTTTGGCCATTCAAATCTATGTTTTCTGATATTGGAAAGAGTTTGGAAGTGTAGATTGTAGGTTAATTGAAGGGTAATGATGGTAGTTGGAATGAAACGGACAGAAGCCGTTTGAAGGAATCCGAGAGTTTTAGTATTTATTTTGATATCATGGCCAATGTGTTTTATCGCACAGTCGAAAGACTGTGTTTGCTCTTGTAATTTCTCGACAACGGGGAACATTCAGTGTTCTCCTCACTTAATAAATCAAAGAAAACTCTATAATTCATTTAATTATGATCATGTAATGTCTGTTACTCAGGTTGGCCGAGTTAAACTACGCGTTAAATGAAGTTCCGTTAACGGTGGAACAGAGCATGTCATTTTCATCCGTACAATTATCTGAGATGGCCGAGTATGATGCCTACCTATTTTGTAAATCTTTATTTGATAGCTGCGAGTATCAAAGGTAGACTGGAATATGATAATAAATACATCAAAAGGAAATCTTATACTATTTATAAAATAAAACAAACCTATAATGAATGAAATATCTTGTTTAGGTGCGCATATTTTGCGGAAGAGTTTACTAAGAAATGTCCTTTACTCAGATTTTTGAGATTTATCTCTCTATTTTTGGACTGTGAGAAAAAAAGACTTGAAAGTTTAAGTGAACTTACGGGTAAGAAAGAGACTGCCAGTATAACAACAATATATTATCATAGTATTGTCATTTCATTACAATCATATGTAACGTATTTGCGTATATTTTGTACACAGTTGTAGCAGATCCTAAGCAAATGGAGCAACTAGTTGAGTTGGTTCACGAGGTTCTCTCTTCGTATGATGAAGATGTTCAGCCAGCAGATTATGATTCATATGATTTGTATCTTCTTGGAATGATTTCTCGTCGTTTGGGAGATGTAGAAAAATCTATAGATTATTTATTGGCTTCGATAAAGAGAAATGCAGTCACTTGGGGAGCATGGATCGAACTTTCTTTTCTCATTGTGGACAGGAAAAGGGTATGTAAAACTTAAAAATCAATATATAGATTTAACTTATAGATTTCATTATCTGTCATCTATATTATTCGGAAAATAGCATGGTCATTTTTGGACTCATTTTGATTGATTGATTTAGTTGGCTGAAGTCGAGAGTAATTTACCTGAATGTTGGATGAAACATTTTTTTATGGCTCACATGTATTTGGAACTTCACATGAATGAAAAGGCTCTAAAAGTGTACTTTGCTTTGCAAAAAGCGGGTTTCCATAAAAGTCTCTACGTGAAATCTCAGATTGCAATTACATATCACAATGTTCAACGTAAGTGAAAGCACAAGTATAAAATGACTACCCACAGTTTTCCTTGTCATAGAATAATTAATAATTTGTAATTATTTACCCAACTTCTACATTATTTGTTCACAGGTGTGGATGAAGCTATTGAAACATTTGATGTACTGAGTGAAGAAGATCCATTCCGCTTAGATGACATGGATTTGTATTCTAATATGCTCTATGTTAAAGGAGAAAAATATTATCTTCAAGTTTTAGCAAATAAAGCTGTTGAAATTGATAAATATCGAGTGGAAACTTGCTGTATTGTAGGTCAGTCTGAATATTTGTATTTTTAGGTCTCACTTTATTGATGAATTTTTTTAGTAAATGAGCAATGAATTTTGAAAATTCGAAACTATAGGAAATCTCCACAGTTTGAAACGTGAACATCATAAGGCTATTGATTATTTTGATCGAGCCTTGCGCCTTAATCCTTACTATTTATCTGCTTGGACTTTAATGGGGCATGAATTTATGGAATTGAAGAATTCTAATGCAGCCATTCAATGTTACCGTGAAGCTGTTGGTAAGTTCTTTTTTTGTCTACACACATTCACTCTCAAAGAAGTTCTGAACCTCAATTCATATCATGTCATATCTGTTTCCTATTGTCTATTGCAGAAGTTAATCGACACGACTACAGAGCTTGGAATGGTCTTGGCCAAACTTATGACATTCTAAAAATGCCTGCATTTAGCTTGTACTACTACAAACAAGCTCATCGTTTGCGGCCGAATGACAGTCGTCTTCTTACTGCTCTTGGAGAAGCATATGAAAAATTAGACCGGTATCCATGTGCAGCCAAATGTTATGCTCGGGCAAGGCAGCTAGGAGATGTTGAAGGCCTTGCTATCCTTAAACTTGCAAAGTACGTTATAATTAGTACATTTCAATTTGTTTTCCATAATTACTCATGCTTGCACAATGAGAGAAGATTCATGTTGATGTACGTAATTCTTATTTGACTTAGGTTACAAAAACTAGCAAATCCTGATAAAGCTGCAATTGCTTTCATGGAGTATTTACAAGAAATGGAAGCTCAGAATGTTGCTGATAGAGATGAGCAAGGAAAAGCTCATGGGTTTCTTGCTAATTATTACTTTACAAAGAAAGACTATGATAACTCTTACAAACATGCATTTAAATGCTTAGAATTCCCTGAGGTACGTAGACTGAATATGTCTAAAATTTCCACCTACACCTATTCCATAGTAAAGAGAAGCTTTTTTTAACATTTGTTGATGTATATTAGGTAAAGGATGAAGCAAAGGCACTTCTTAAAGAACTAGCTGCCATGAAAGAACCCGCCTACCCGGGTGACCCTAATGCTATTGGAATAGATGGGGATAACGCCACAGCAGAAGGAGCATCTGATAATATGGAAATGTCTAATGAGGAATTACCGGATATATCGCCCTCGTAGTTAGTACTTACCCGGAGTTACCGGATATAATAATTTTTTAAATGATAATTTCTCCATTATTTATTTATAGATGTACTGAACAAACTCAACAAACAATTACTAAAATGTACCTAAATGGGATGAAAGATTTGTTGTTGTCTAATTTGCTATCAAAGCATTACAATAATTATTATTGTTATTGAAGTTACAGACTGCCTATATATTTAATGTTTTCTAAGTTTCATTGTTTATTACACTTAAATGAACTCAGCATTATATTAACGAGTTATATTTAGGTATATATATTGTCAAAAGTACTCTGATTTCTAACTAGTTATATATATCAGTTTTACAAGTTTCTATGTTACAATAAAATTATAAACATGTTTTTTTAAAGTTTTATTACAAATTATTTAATATTCTTCATAAATTTCTATTTATCAACTTTTAATTTCTTTTTCTTCGCGTTGGAAAAATCTAGAGAATCTTGATACGCTTGAATAACTTCATTTTGAGTTTGCATGGGAGCAGGTGAATATCGGCAATACTCCATTGCAAATTCGCCTTTGCCCTGAGTTGAGGAACGGAGTTCAGTAGAATAGCCAAACATTTCATTCAGAGGAATTTCAGCTTGAACTGTAAACCAGCCATCATTTTCATCTGTCGCTGTTATAATTCCCGTTCGCTTATTCAATTGTCCTATAACTGTTCCTTGGAATTCACTTGGAGCAACTACTTCCACTGCCATGATAGGCTCTAAAATTTGCCACGCTCCATATTCGTAAGCTACAAAATCAATTAAAATCAATTAAACGCGTGCATTAGTATAAAAATCATTTTAATTATATCAGATGAAAAAATACAAAAACAAATAATGGCACTTTCTTGATAATTTATTACTCACCTTGTTTCATGGCTCCTTGTGTTGCTACAATGAAGGAAATTTCATTTGAGTCTACCATGTGATGATCGCCATCCTGAATTCGAAAGTTCACTCCAGCAATTCTGTGCCCACAAAGCAGTCCTTTTTCACAGAATGCTCGATATCCTTTTTCAATATGAGGGATAAAATTAGACGGAACGTTCGTTCCCCTTGTTTCATTTTTGAATTTTATCATTGTGTTATCTTCTGCTGGAAGTGGCTGGTGAAGACAAAAAAAATACAATTCAGTAAGCACCCAGTTTATTTTTATTTCAACTTGTATCGTATAATTTACACTTTCATTCCTAGCAATAGTTGATTTGTATTTACATACCTCCAAAATTCCTATGACTCGCCCGTATTGTCCTGAACCTCCGCTCTGTTTCTTGTGTAAGTAATCAAATTCATATGGAGCAACTATACACTCGCGAAAGGATACTTTTGGTTTTCCCATCACAACCTCACAATTGTATTCTCGTTCCATACGCTAATATAAATATAATATAAAATTAAGAAACTTGATTATGTCGAGGAAAAAAAAAGACATTATAGTACTGTCGGGAATTATTGCTGTTTGTAAAAACCTGTGCATAAATTTCTAGATGAAGTTCACCCATTCCAGACGCAATTGTTTCCTTATTATCATTATCATACTCAATACGATACGTGGGATCTTCTTTTGTAAACCTTGCGACGGCTTTTGAAAAATTATCCAAGTCTTTCGAGTCTTTTGGTTTAATAGACATTGAAATGACGGGTTCAGGAACAAAAATAGATTCCATGGACACTCTCAAGTCTTTGACCGTAACAAAGGAATCTCCACTTGCACAATCAACTCCGAATAAAGCACAAATGTCACCAGCGTATACTTCATTTACATCTTCCATTTCTTGTGCATGGAGCCGTACTAATCGAGAAGTTTTCACCTAGACGAAGGGTACATAACAATTGTAAGATAATTAAGACCGAAGAAATGTGTAACACGGGCTGGATATCCAAAATGTTGTCCACGTTATTATATTATGAATCTTACCTTTTTACCAGTACGCGTGTTAAATATACTTTCGCCTTTTCTAAGCATTCCTTGATAAACTCGAATATAAGTTAATTGTCCAAATCGCCCTGCTTCAAGCTTGAACGCTAGTCCACAGAATGGATTCTTCGATGTTCTTTCGGGCTTCATTATAATTTTCGTACGTTTACCCCTAATAATTACATTGGATAGTATTTAAATTCACACTTTCAACCAATTGTGTTATAGTTTTAAAAAACATATATACAACTCACTCTCCAGAACCGTCTTCATTGTAAGCATAATTTACAACTTCTCCTGGATTTGGAAGATATGCTAGACAAGCATCCAAAAGGGGTTGAACACCTTTATTTTTTAAAGCAGTTCCTACTAACACCGGTGTGAATTCTCGTTTAAGAGTTGCTCTTCGAATCGCACCTGATGAAAATGATGAAAAGTAAGAAAGAACAGCAATATTATAGTAAGTAAGCTTCCATCCAATTACCGTGCATATTCGTCCTTTTATACGTAAATTCAACTGTGTATCCATGTACTTACTTTTCAGCTCATCAGCCGTTGGCTTCCTTTCATTCAAGAACATCTCACCAATAACTTCATCAGCATTTGACACGTGCTCTAAAAGTTCTTGATAACTATCTTCCACTTGTCGCTTCATATCTTGTGGCACTTCATCTTCCCGAATTAGATCTCTGTTGAAACACAAAGTATTTTGTTGTTATTGCTATTAAATTAACTAAAATACAAATTGAGAAAATAATTAGTGTGGTAAATATAACATATTGTAAGTTAGATTTACCCGAAATTTCCTTCAAAATACAGAGCTTTATTGTCGATGATATCGACGATGCCTTTTACGTTGGATTCTAGACCGATAGGAAGTTGGATGAATGCGGCATTGTGTGAGAGTTTTGTTCGAAGTTGATGTAATACTCTGGCTGGATTAGCACCAAGTCTATCTAATTTATTGATGAAAGCTAAACATGGGACAGTGTACCTCTTCATTTGTCGATTCACTGTCATCGTTTGACTTTGCACTCCACCAACAGCACATAAGACTAGAATTGCTCCGTCTAAAACTCGGAGAGCACGCTCAACTTCTACAGTAAAGTCCACATGACCTATTCAAACAGTGAAATGGTTTTAATACTCACATACAATTAATGCAAAACTGTAATTACGGCCATAACGGGGATAAATATATATATGTATACATACGGCATACGGTGTATAAGTACCTGGTGTGTCGATGATATTAATATTATGATCTTGCCAAACGGTATACGTTGCTGCCGACTGAATTGTAATTCCTCTTTGCCTTTCCAACTCCATCGAGTCCATTGTTGCTCCGACGTTATCTTTTCCTTTGACCTGAAAGATGAAAAAATCGCCCAAACATTAAATGTTTATAATGTCAAACGAGTTGGATCATAATATTTTATGATGGTATGCTAAAGTTTAGCAGCTAAACACTTACCTCGTGCATTTTATCTATTCTTCCAGTGTAATATAAAATTCTTTCTGTCACGGTTGTTTTTCCACTATCAATGTGAGCTGATATCCCAATATTACGAATTTTATCTAAATCATGATGAACGATCGAACCGCTTACGAATTTTGGACTAGCATAGTATCGTTTAAAACATGTTAAATTTAATATTTTATTATGAGCTGAAAGAACTTTTAAGGTTTTATAAAACATTTTTATTTTTTAGTTACGCAAACTAATGCGCTGAACTAATAAATGCTCCAGAAAAGGGTATCACGACCTTTAACGGTCCCTATACAATAAAATGAACACGCCGGTGTAGCTTAATACCGTTTCAATACTAAATATTTGCTGGCACTAGTTTAATTACATATATAATTAACTGATCCATGACTTTTTTTCCATGATTGAGGATCGTCGGCAATTTGAATTTCATGCCTTTTTTATGAAATGCACTTGCGGCTTTTCGAATGCATGCTCTTTCTATGATCTCCGAATCCTAATGCATCAATGCTGTAGGTATTTAATACCTACAGCATTGATGCATTCAGTATGGACACCTAGTACATAGTAGGTACATATTGTAATGAGTATTTAATAAATAAATAAAGTAATGCTTTCATTTTCTTTCACAATTAACATTTTGCATTTAATTCCACTTGATCTGTATCGTATTTTACAGAGGCATACATAATATTTTATCATATTACTAACTAGTAATTACTATTAGTAAATACAAAGTCTCCGATATCATCATTCCGTGCGATCAAGAAAACGTACAAAATTTTCCAAAATTTCCAAAATGTTATGAAAGATTAATATTAAGTATATAATAATGATTATTTTTATTATGAGATGAGACTCATCTCATGATAAAAATAATCTCATCATGAGATGAAGAATATGCGGCACAAAAACAAGTCCCACCATCCTTTGTTTTCTAGAGGCCTCTTCCATTGTCAAAATAGAAGAAACGAAAACGACTACTGAAGTACAATGTAACGTAGTCACTACATACATAAGTACTTATACGTAGATCGACGATGAATGAATAAAATTTAGAATTTTGTTTCGGTTCAATAGCACTGAGCAATTATCTGATTCCAATTAAAATTGTGGGACTGCTAAAAGTATAGGTACTTGTTCACTTGTTGGGAATAGTAATTAAGGTGATTTATAACATTAAATACAATATTTATAATTCAGGTAAAGTGTGTAACTAAGTAATAATAACAATTTGTCTTACAATCCGAAACGACATTTTAAATTAATCATTAAAGTATCAACTTGATTTCCATGATAATAACAATATGCACCACACAATCATTCATTGACCAGCTATGAACAAATGGTACATTTGAACTCATGAAAAACAACTTTGATAGTCAGGTACACTTTTTTTCGTGTCGGACACCTCTCGTTGTCCCAAACTAACAACAAAAAATGAAGAAATTACCCCTCATAGTACAAACTGATTATAGTAACTACAACATAAAAAAACTAACAACAGGAAGGACACTAATAAGAAAACAAACTATACAATTTTGAATGTTACGTATGGTGATCGAATAAGAGTTAATGTTCTTTGATATTATTGTTGAAGTTTTGTTTGAATAAACGTTCGTTCACAAAATGTAGTCGTTAAACTAACATCAATCATGATCTCATCAGTAAATAACTCATTTGTGCATAACTTATTAGATAAAAAATATTTGGGGTATATTGTGTATAATTTGCCCACGTCGAAACTGTTGCCATTCGGCTGGTGCCAAGTCTTCTTCGTCCGTAGTATCGTCATCATCGTCGTCGTCATCTGCACCCCCATGCCGATCATTTTCAAATAAATTGTTGTAACACGAAGATTGTGGATCATTAAAGTGGAAGTATGGATTCTCCTGATTGAGTTGTTTCGAGCAAATCCAACTATGATATTTAATCATTCCGGGAATTGATTACTTTTACTGAGACCCAAAATAATGTATTGTTTTTTAAAAAAACTAAGTTACTTACCAAAAATAGGTCGCACACCGAAAACATGTAACTTTATTACACCCTTCAAATTTCTGAAATATCCAATAAAATTGTACGCATAATTATCTAAATATACATTACACGTGTATAATTCACATTTTCCTGATAAACCTTTGTATTAGAAATAACGATCATTCTGATCTAAATAAATAAATAGATAGTAAATCATCAAAAATTAAAATACAAGTTACAATTCTTCTGAAAATCAAGCTTAACAAAAAACAATTACTCACCTCAATAGGCACTTTGCAATGTGGGCAAGGTTTGGACTGTTTATTCACCCATTCTTCTGACAATGTCTGTTCAATTAGGCGATCCAGTTGTAATTTCCCATATTTTCTCTCCAATTGTTTTTTCTCTTCATCAGTTCCTGATTTATATTTCTCATACAGCAGCTTTGCCTCACCTTGAACAATAGATATAAAAAAATGACAGAATGAGAATCAATAAAAAGTTAAAAAGTATTTTTATCTAATTGATTTGCACAATTTAAATTTAATAAAAAAAAACAATAAGCAATGTAAACAAAATGTACCTGCTCTAAATCGACAGGGCTCCACACCATGAAAAACAGTTTTGCACAGTCGACAGAAACAAAAATTACAACTTAAACATTTAGCTAATTTATCATTGGGGTCGTAGACTACAGCACGACTACACGTCAGACGAGGACAACTCACAACATCAGCCATGTTATCCAATGATTTTGCTAAGAGGAGACGATCATACCTCTCAAACATTTCCTCATTAACAATGGATTTCACCTGTTAAAAAAAGTGACCAGATTATAATAACTAGTACAAATATTTCAAAGACATGATGATGGATATTCAGGCACATTGTTTATGAAAATGTTTTTGGAATAATATTATTTATTACCTGATATGGATACGGCACAGCTTTACAATCAAACCCTGGACATTTTATTGAATCTAGACTACCCTCTCTTATATGAAGACTGAAAAACTCTAAGAGACAAGTTTTGCAGTAGACATGTTCGCAATCTAATTTGAGACAATCAAGGCCTCGTTTTTCACAAATACAAATTTGACAAGAAACATTACTTTTGAGAAATTCCTTTTCCTTTTCTTCTTTTTCAAATTTGAGTAAATACTCTTGAATGGGCTCATTTACTTTTTCAAATACTGCTCGTGAGTCAAGTCCCGTCGTCATATAAGGAACTTTTCTAGAGTTACTAGTTACAACACTGGCAGAACCATTATCTAAATCGTTGCTGGCTTCCAATGGATCTGCTTCATCTGTAGCATAATCGGTCGTGGGATCTGAAGTGCTCTTGAGCCGTTTATTTCCATGTCTCGATTTTCTTTTCCCTTTCATGAATTGACTTGAAACATTATTATTTGGACAAAATGCTAAATCATGCAAAGACTCTGGTCCAATTCCTAAAGTCGTTCCCAGATCGTCTTGTAATGAAGTATACCACGTATACAGAATTGCTAGTCCTTCATTTTCTTCCCATAACTCATCTAATTTTTCACAAACTAAAGAAAGCTACAAAAATAGCAATGTCATATTATTATAAACAAATGATGTATAATAATACTCTTTTCTTTTCAAATGAGTACAAAAACGTGTAGTTACTAACCGAATATCTGCTAATCCATTGACATGATAATGTAAAAATTGGTTTGGATTTGGATGGATAATCAGAGGGGAGGGTGAAAGAGAGCACCAATGGAGGCAGGTGAGTTAGTGCAATTGTCTCTACAACAGTGGACTCATTTTCCTTCATCATTAAATAATTACATTTCAAAGGGGCGCTCTCAAAACTCCGTATCTTAATTTTGATTTGGCCACACGTAACTTCATCTAAATAATTTATGAGTAAATCCTCTCCATCCAGAATTTCTGTTAAAACTGTAAAACAAAAATTATAAATTCTATATTAAATTCTATGTATATAATGGACGTTATGTAAATTATGATACAAATAAATGTATTTTCTTATGTATTTACATGTAAACGTTTGTTTCATGCATGGTTTATTGTTTAATGGAAATGACTAATACCATGGACTTACTTGCAATTTCATTTGCTTGAGCCTCTTTGTCCTCGTCAACTGACATGCCGTAATAGAATGTAGTTACTTATGTACCTGTGAAGTGATTCACTACTATTAGCGAACCTTTAATAATAATAATCATGCACATAAATAGATTAAAACTCTAATTTTGGTAGCTTGACAATATGCTGAACTAATAATGACAGAGATACATAAAAAAAAAAACTTGACGTATTCACTTATTGCGAATAAGTCAAATTCTATGAAACAAATAAAAACTTGCTATATAAAAAATTATAATATTTATAGTAGCATAGGTATGAGAGAATGTTTAGAGAGGAACCTCTGCAATGGAACTTCTTTTGACTATAAAGTTTCTGACACACAAAACGTTAGAAAATGGGCAAAACGTTGAGGGCGGCTATGTAGTAAAGCGACTTTAGAATGGTGGAAATGTTAAAGACGAATCAACATTTCATATTCTACTTATGTAATTCGTATTTAACAAATGATTTACTGTATTTAATTAAAAATCAAAAAATCTACTTGAAATTATTGTAACTGCCAGACCTGCCTTACAGAGGAGTCTTGAGAGGAATGGGAATTTGAAAAGTCTTTCCCACTGCACAGATTTGTGAGGGAATTCTTTTTTTCGGAATTTGGAATTTTGTCAAAATGCTAGAAATTTTGACAAATTTTCTAAAAGAAAATAGGTACATATATAGAAGATTTGTGATTACCTTTGCATGTATTTAATTTGTATTTATTTGGTGAAGAAAACAGGGCAGAATAATAAATAATCAATTTAAGTGCCTCACTGGACAGAATGTCATCCGCTCAAGGAGAAAAATATGAAATACAAATACCAAAACCGTCAAGTAAGTCAACGTCAATCCCATGATTGAGAACATTAACTGGTAATAAAGCATTTAATGAGCAACTACATGATTTGATTGTGATTGGTGATTGTAGGTGCCTTAGTGACGGGAGGACTTTGTGCCTACATTGGAGGAATTTTCCTCTTATTATCATTCGCCAGGTATGCATTTAATCCTGAATTACGTCTTTACAATATGCTTTTAAATGGTCCATTATGATATGAGTATGATTTTTTGTGTATTGTTGTATTTGAAGTCCTTATTGGTTGGTCTCATGGCAGTACACAT
>JAIUND010002776.1:0-19951 GCA_034699125.1 Gisinianus flammeolus | reverse complement strand
GCAAGATTGTGCCACACAATTTTCCTTGATTATTTATGTAAATTCCTTTTCATCCCAACTTGTTTGGAATTGTAGACATCAAAGATGAAGGAGCATGATTGTTAGTTAGTTAATATGGAAATCAAAAAATGTTATTGGCTTGAATTTAGATATTAAACCGATGAGAAGCAAACGTGCCGTTTGCAGTTTCACAACTTCATCGGTATGATTTTTATAAAATTCCTATGCCAAAGATTTGACGACTTTTCTAGTTTTTTGTAAATAATACTAATTAAACGATGCTAATAAACAAATTCATAAATTAATTGCTAATTAAAGGCATTACGTGTTAAATTATACTCGCAATGTTAAGCTTCAGTTAGCTTACAGCGCTATGAAATACACTGTTTATACATATGGCACAATCTTGCCCCATACCCCCGTTTTCGGTCAGTTTTTTCAGGGTATACCAAAACCCGGACAGGGAGTGAAGTTGGACAATTGGACCAAATGTATGAAATGAAGCCGGTTTTGTCCCCTTTCGAAGGAGATCACCCACAACCTTGTCCCATCATTAGTTTTCTGTCCAAACGTGATAACGCGAGTGGCCCAATCTTGCCCACGTTCCTCTAGAGTTAAGCCCGTCGTAAAAAGGAAACTGTAAATATTTTGGTGGGAATTTTTAAATGCGTTGGTTATATATATGTTAATTTGGAGCCCAAATTTTGGACTACTAGCAGCAAGAAAATTTTCAATATTCGCCTGTCTTCAAATTACCGGCAAATTCAAATGTCAAATTTCTATTAATTATCAAAATTTTGTAATTAACTACCACATTTGGCGAGTTAATTCAGTAGCAAAATTTTGAACTCGAATTCACACTACCAATATAATTTTACTAGCAAAATTTCGGTGTTGAATTCACTACCACATGAATTATCACTAGCAAACACCAGGATTACACAACACTGCTTTTACATACGAATTATCGTTGTGAAATCAAACGGCCGAAGTTGACCTTTGAATACATCAAAATGGCGCCAAAAAACCTAACAATCCCTTCCCAAATCCTCCTCGTTCCAAATGCAAAGGCCCGCGAAAATCCCACAAGGACTATACAAACTTTCCTCAAACCCAACTGAACTCGCTTCCTTGTAGATGTGGAAGATGACATGTTCAAAGAAGACAGATGAAGATGAAAGTAAAATATACAAAATTCGTGGAGGATCCTAAATACGGCGGTGACCAGCCCGCCTCCATACAAATAAAACGAGGATTTGAACAGGGAATTTTTGAAGCTCGGTGCTTTCTCACGCTCTTTTTCCTTGATCCGATCTTGCGTGAAGGAGGACCAAAGGCTCTTCTCCAGCGGTAGTCCATTTTCCGAGAGGAACTCGCTCCGAAAAAGGGAAAAGAAAATATCATACCAATATTTGTAAATCCCCGCTCCGAAGAGTCGTGAGAATGTGGTTTGGAGGATGCCTAAATTGGGGGATGTGAAGGCCATCCATTCGGTGGATATCCGGATTTGGTTCCGGAGCAAGTAAAACGTGGGGCCATCTCGTGAAGAACGCGCATTTGCATACAGTTGAAGGAAATTTGGATCCTCAGACTCGACCAAATGAGCCAATTTCCGATACTCTTTGACAACCTTGCTCGCATTCTTATTTTGATCAATCATGGACTCTTCGTCATAGTGCCAGGAGCTCAGAATGTATTTGATTTGACTATTCTCCGTCGTTTTTGATTGGCCCCCCTCGCTCAACTCATTGTCATTGTCATTTTCATTGTCCGCAGTTGCCATCTCAATCATTCCTTTCAAATAATGCCGCACGAGCGTCCCGCTCAACTTGTTCAACGACGCCTGTTTAAACCTCCAGTGTTGAGCAATTAGCTCATCCAGCGTCCTCTCAGTCATCTTGACATCCGGTGCCGTCTCATTTGATTTCAACTCGGCCAAGTAAATCCCGCTCAAAAGAGAAGCAAAAAGTGCCCAAAGGCCACACAAGAAAATCCGTTGCTTTTCCTTTTGCTTCGGGTGTTGTTGTTGTTGCACCATTGTTTTTGAAATTAAAGGACCGATCACGGTAAAAACGGTCCGGGTCAGACTGTTCTCAAGTGTCCCCCGGAAAACGAGGAAATGATGCGCGAGGATGGAGAAGATAATGAGGAAGCCAGTGAGGAGCCAGGAGGCGCGAGAAAATGGTCGCCAGATGGAACTTAAATTAAAGGAGCTCCATTTTGAATTTCCCTCCCCAAATCCCTCCATATTTTCCTTGTCCTCCTCGTACATGACAAGGAATTTCCATGTTCCGATCTGTTCCAAATGTTGGTAGAGCGGACTTTTGGAGTCCATGCCACAATTTTTACAGTTCCACAGGACGCAACCACATCGCCCTTCGACTCCACTCACGTACTTCCAATCCGGATCACGTGGCGTGAGAGTGAGATTGACTGCCGCTCCGCCCACCATTTCCCGCACTAATTTGAATTCCGCCCCACCCAAGGATTTGGAGGAGTACAGCTCCCGTGCACTCAGCTCCGACGTCCTTGCCAACAAGGAAAATGCCATCAAATCAAAGTTTTTCCCGCTCCCATAGTAAATCCGCATGTCCAAATTGCCGAGATGATGGTGGGATTTTGCTTTGGAAATTCCCGCCCTGACCAAGGAAATGGCGGTAGTAGTGGTGGGATTTTCGGAATCCTTCGCGGCGGGAGCAAGCGAAATATTAGGGTTGAATTTTAATTTGAATTTGAATTCAATCAATTCAACATTCAGTTGTCCCGTCACTCCGAGCGTCAAGTGAACGATGAACACTCGATGAATCCACATTTCCGTTTCTGGCTGACGGAAATCCAGGAAGATTTTCAACATATTCCCGGGCTCTGAACACAAATTGAGGTTCGCATCGACGGCGGTCCAGATTTCCGCAGCACCGTTACCGTTTGAACGTCGTGAGAGCGGATGAGGATGATGTTCAAGTAAAATGATGAAATCCTCAAAGGCATGAAAGTGCCCTTTGACTAACAAGAAAAAGCGATTGAGAAGCATCACGGATTTGGGCGAAACATTGGAATTTAAAGAAGAAGACGACGACGAGGACGACTCCTGTAGAACAAGATGGAGTTTGAACCCATCGCGATTGTACTTGACGGAAGTGTTCTGCATGAAAACCTTAGAGCAGTCTCGATTCTCACTGCAGAAGGAAAGTGGGACTCCGGATTTTTGAATTTCCCTCTCAAATTTACCGTCCGCGACAAACGGTCCAGCAAGCTCTTGGAAATAATGGAGGGAAATCCGCGAACGGGAAAACAGCTGGATCAAATCTTTGAAACAGAACACACCGTTTTTGAATTGAGATTTCGTTGAGGGGGACAAATGAAGATAATGATGGAATTGAAATGCCGGTGCGGAATGCATCATTTCAAAGGACACCAATAACATTATGGAAATGAATTGGATTTTATTCAAGAGGCGGGAAATTCGAGTCGACATTTTAAAACTTGAATACTATATATATTCTGATGATTTCACATGTTCCACACCACACACATCGGTTCACACACAGAATCACCGAGTTTATAAGAATGAAATATATATATGTGTGTAATCATTTTTTTTGCGTCACAGGTGACGGGAAATTCAATGTCAAGTTCGAGCTTCGAGCCGCTTGAATAATTTAAATGCTGACTTATAGCCGCCAATGTTATTTGATTTGAAGTGAACATCACTTGAGGAAATCTATGTTTATTTTTGATTTCAGTCACTCAAACTATATATTATTACTCGTATATGCGTGTGGCACTTGCACCCTCCACGGCTGTGAAGAGTCTTACCAATGTCAATATACGATTAAAACAAATGACACAATTCACAATTTACAGTATAAATCCTAATGTGTTTATTTAATTATATTAACTAAAGTATATCGTCTGTTAGTTCACAAACGAACTATAAGGATTTTCCTTAATGTGCGGAAATGTGACTATAATACTGCGTCCGTCTTTGTGGGTAAAATTGTGAAAAAATTGAGGGTGACAGAGAAGGTCATGGCAGACAATCATCTCGAAGGACCCACAGCTCCATCTCCATCTCCGTTGACCTTTGGCAGCAGGTCAACGAAATTAAGGAAAATAATCATAGTTCGTTTGTGACCTTAACAGACGATATATAATTTATATAATATTCATCATTTACTTTGTGTGCTAAAGATATATATCGAAAATTGCACAAAAAGTTTGTCATGGTTTTGAACAAGTTGAATATATTATATACCCAAAATTTCGGCCACTTTACCTGCAGCGCTCGCGGGTAATTCAAATCCCCGAGAAAACACGACCACAACCTCTGAAAATATATATGTATATATACATCAGGAATCCAAAACATTTAAAGGACCATACCGGATTGCCCAAAGAGTTTTGGCCCAGATCCAAAATTCAATATTTTTGCGCACTGTTGCAACTAAGTATAAAATTAGTTGGTCGGTTTTGTAGCATGAATCCCAAAGCACAAATTAAAATTTTGCATGCCTTCGGGTACTTGTCATTGAGGTCCCCGCTTCTGCATCGATTGGCGCTATAAAACCCTTTTTGGCAGAAAATTCACTACACTAAAAGTTCCAATAGAACTCCAAAGTGCAAAAACAAAAACTCTATGAAAAAGGTTGACTAAGCACTGTACCGAATCACGAATCAAAAATCGTGTGCCTATTGGTATAAAAGTATATGGTCTCTTATCCGGTATGGTACTTTGGGGCAATTGTCGTAATGACCTCTCCACATGTACAATAAATAAATATCATTACATTAATTCATATATGAGGAACTGGATAGAAGAACGGGTCATGTACTACTATCTAGTTTAAAAGATATTCGAGTTTTCATTTTGGCCGCTTTCGCGCCGACGGCGTTTCTCGATGATTTTGTAATTAAAAAAATCACAAGAAAGAAATCGTCATATATTTTGTTTGAATTCAAGTTGAATTATTCAACTAATAAACTTTGTAAATTAATTAAAAATATTTACAATTTCTTTACAAATTTGTAATTGTTTCTATATATATAAAATAGCTCATGTTTTTCTGCATATTAATATGCAAAAAAGTGAAAAGTAGTATAGATGACCCGTTCTTCCATCCACTCACAACTTCATATAAATACATCGCGTATTATGTGAATCTCCGCGCGCACATTTCCTTAAATTTTGTTTTATTTGTTTTATTTTATACCACTCCAGGAATTCTCTTGTTGTTTCTGAAGATATCGCAGTACGATATATTTTGGGTCCTGAATCAACAATTGTACGTATTCACCGTTCCTGAAGGTGGATTTGAAAATTAATCGTCCATTGACTGGAAATTCCGGATCAAAAGTCACTTTCGCTGCCACCCGAATCGGTCTGAAAATTTGTAGACAGACATGTGCATGTGGTCGGGACATTGTCAAATATACATAAATTGACCACAAATAAATATATATATATATACATGTATATACATTTAAAATCCTCTCTTTCCTTATTAATATTTCATATGACGATGCGGATAAATCAACGGGCGTTTGAAACCTAACCGTTTTTCTATCCACATCGGCATACATAATATATATATATTAGTCGGAACTCACTTTTTCCCGGACAGCACCGTTGAAATGTCCAGTTTGATTTCCATCCCGGTTTTGACATTGGCTGGGAATGTAAAAGGGGTCGAGCCATTTTATAGTTTTAGGCTCTCGGACATGCGAAGACATGAGGAGGACTTATATATTAGGGGGTGTCCCTTAATCAAAATAAGGTGTTTGGATTATATATATGATAAAAGGAATCAAACCATGGGCAAATTGAAAGCTTGCTGTGGAGGAAGGAATTTGAAGGTCCCCTCAAATGTCTGTTGTCCATCCACATCATTCAACACCACCATCAGAACCAAAATGTGAGTCAAACATAAGAGAGTCAAAAGAGAAATACGAGTCATTGGCTTTACAGTGAAGAAGAAATTCATCATAGGTGGCAAGGTGTGTCCCTTCAAAAATTGACAAAACCACACCGACAACCGCGTAAGCATGGGCGCGCCACAGCAAATAAATATGTAATGATGGAGTTGACCTTTTTTAAGTAAAAGTGAAATATATACCTTTTCACAGTAAATTGGTGGAGTTCATCTGTGTGTCCATATATTACAGCCGCAGGAATCCTTGTTTGTTTCAGTTGTGTGCTGTGGATTTGATAATATTCGAATTTCAATGCCCCACACATATGCACAAAACATATGCACAAAAACATCACGAACACAGCACGCATGTGTATGAACAAGAAAAAGGGAGCAATTATGAAGCCTTCCAACTCCAAATTTCTATATATGGCTGCATATATATATATATATATATATATAATAGACAATGGTGGAAATTAAATCCCTCTCGAATTAATTGCAGTCTTAAAATTTTAATGTGTTCGGGTGTTCAGGGACAATCCATTCAATTTCAATGATGTCATTTAAACAGGAACAAAGGGCACGTGGGGATCATTCTGGATTTGATGGGGATTTCCAATTATATAAGGCGTACAAATTGAATGGCGGCCCCTCCTTTAAAAAATCATTATTTCCTTTAACACGCGAGAACGCGCTTTTCCAAATTTTAATCATAAATAATTTTCGCACACAGTTTATATAATAGGGGAAAAGCGCATAAAAACTCCATTGTTCACTCAACAATTATACACCCAACCAACTATCAATCCACATACGATCTATATACAGTGGCGGTTCCAGGATAAGGCCAGGTATACGCCCAGACCTACCTGTAATTTTGACAGCTTACACTATAGATAAAAAGGGCTTTTCCCGGATCATAACTAATCACTCATTGATCGTGAGTTTCCTGGATATTCCGTGAAAATTCCCTTGAGTCATAGTTTTTTCAAAATATTTCTGAGTTTCTCGAAAACGTCAACGGTTGAATTGTGGGTTTGACACTGAAATCATGTAGACCTTGATGAATAAAAACAGTCCTACATTTCGCTTCCCAAAAGTGCCCACCGTTTATTTTTTTCCCCCTACAACATTTTTGCTCAACAAATTTAAAAGTGCACATTGCACATGACAACCAAAATGAATATGTTATTAATGAAATGTGTAGCTGATTTAAATGAGTGAGTTCCTACGAGCTACGACTACAGACCAAATACCATACGAACCATACAGAAAATCCAAAAAGTTTGATTGGGAGAGGAAATTCATGATGCAAGATTTTAGAACAAATGCATTAAAGCTGGAGATTTGAAGGGTCTCAAGGAAATCTACCCGGTCCTTTTCAGTTTTCAGTTGCATTGGAATTTTAACATACGCATCCTGCTGTGACAGTGAATGTGAAGCGAGTGGCTTTCGGCGAGTCGCTTCAAGCGAGTGTGAGCATTGAGAGCGAGCGGACGCGGAATGAACATGTGCGGAGCGCCATAAGCAACAATGTATTTCCCGTACTTATACAAAACTCTCCACTGTCCGTTTCTTTCCCAACGGATTTCAACCCTTTGTTGCAAGTCATATGTAAATCAACTGTGGAAAACACAACCATGTAGACAAATCCTCGAATTTCGTAACATTTCAGCATTTGTGTCATGTTAATTAAACCAGTAAATTTTCAGCTGGCGAGTTCCCAACTGTCAATTGGCAAGCAAATGTGTGGTGATACATGCATGGAATTTGGTATGGATAAATATAAATAATTCACAATAAAAGCTCAATTTCGTATGTAACTTGTACTTTATGCCCGTACAACGTCATTAAATAGGCATGTTTAAAAACTTGCACTATAGATATAAAGCTGAAAAAAAGGAACTTACACTATGGATAAAACTGAATTTTAAATTTGGGCTTATACCTCGAAAATTGGTCTGGAACCGCCACTGGATCTATTATATTCTATGTACTCAATATCAAACATATTTGAAATGGGGTTTCTGTGACCACATCACACAAACACGAGGGAATCCTCGCACGCGGTGACGTCATCACATGCATAGAAATTTGGAATGCGTGGATTTCCATGTGGAATTCTGGCATGTGTGCACACACAGCTGCGTATATAAAACGTAAACTCAAAAATCCCCTTACCTTAATATACACAATTCCGTCTTATGTATATTCCGTCGCTCTCTATATAGATATTGCTCAGAGTTCAGTGTGTGTGGAGTTGAAATGTGCGTGTGGCATCAGAAATTCTGATGTGGAAATTTGTATTTCAAACTGGCTCTCAAATATGCTTATACCTATATATTTATATATATATTTACTTCCCCACACAGGATTGATTTTTTGCCCACACACACACGTCCAGTGTATTTAGTATTTTTATACATAGTAATTTAGTTGAAGGGGGGTGAATCAGAATCCACACACACCAAACTATCGATAATAATAATAATGCGAGTTGCGATTCAAATCCACAAATCCAAATCCAATGATGTCATTATATATTAGCAAGTGGAAAGGATTCTTCATCCGGTCCACAGCAGTCTTCGGATGTGCGTATTTATTCGTCACCATTTGGAGCACACGGACACTCATTCTGAGCCTCATCAATTTAACCCAGGAGCTCCAGGAGTTACAGTTCAATGAGCTTCAATCTCATACGCAAACAAAATCCCAAATTCCTCCTCAACAACAACAACAAAAACAACAAGAACATCAACAACAGCCAGCGGAATTCCAACTGACGGACTTCATGGCCACGCTTTTCCGGCGCTCTCGCACAGAAAATCCCTTGCTGTACCCAAAACCCTGGCAACTCATCGACATCCGCATGGAATATTTCATCAACAATGACATTTGTGGGGAACAACCGGACCAAAACAAAAGTGAGAACCGGATTTTACTCGTCATTTTGATTCACACGGCCGCTGGAAATGTTCATTTGCGGGAAGGACTCCGCCGGGATTTGCCCACTGAGGAACTGAGGGCACTGGGCATGCGCCGAGTATTCCTCCTAGCCAATCCCGAGTCCAACGTGTCCCAGTCCGACTCTGCGCACAATGCTCAATATGCCCGCACCACCATCCCAGACTTATTCCGTGAGAATGCGGAACACTTGGATTTGGTGATGGGGGACTTTGTGGACTCGTACAGGAATTTGACCTACAAGCATTTGATGGGATATGAATGGGTCACTCGCTTCTGCGCCCGCGCGGCTTTCGTTCTCAAACAAGACGATGACGCCCTCGTGGACTTGTTCCAATGGGCCCAAATCCTGCCCAAGTACTCGAGAAATCCCACTGACTCAAATCATTTCAAACGGTTTCAAGTCTTTCCTGTGCAAAAAGTTACATACTAATATCTACTTTTTTTCTTGTAGATTAATTGAATGGCGGGAAAGGACAAATTCAAATTCAAAATCGCCAATAAACGGCACAACAACAGTAACAGTCACAACAACAGTAACAGTCACAACAACAGGAAGAACCAGCTCAAAAGTCAAAAGGGGGCGGAGGAAAGAGTGGGAGATTCCACAGTTTGCATCAGGGAATCATGAGAGTGCTCTATTAGCAAAGGACTTTCGATTCATCGTGGGGAAAATATGGCATGAAGGCCGAGTCCATCGAGATCCCAACTCCAAATGGTGTGTGAGTCGAGAAGAATACGCGGGAGAAATGTATCCGGACTACGCCTTGGGTTTTGCCTATTTGACTTCCATCCAGGCGCTTCACTCCATTTGGGAAGTGGCGTTCGACCCACAGTCCAAAATCCCGTATTTTTGGGTGGACGATGCTCATGTGACGGGGATCCTTCGCTCCGCATCCATCCATCCCATTCAACTACTGGACATTCGGAGTTTGACGTCCATGTCCTCGGGGACACGGACCGAGTGCTGCCTCACACGGCGAAATCATTGGTACTGGTGCGACGTTTTATTTGGACATGCCGTGTCTCCTCTGATGATGATTGAGGAGGATTCTTCGTCATTCCTCTCCCGCTTCCATCAGCACTCCAAGTTTTGTTATCACACGGGGCATTGTGAGAGACGGACTTGGGATGAAATGCAAGTGGAACGGAATGGGATTTCCACTCATCACAAATGCTTCATTCCCTTGTGAATTTATATATATACCTATATATATATTTTTTTTGTATATACATAATACATACTGATTACTGTCCATCCGTATCAAAATGATTTTTTTGACTTTTTTTGGAGTTGGCGCACGGGCGACGATGTGATGTCCTTGGAGTTTGGAAGCGAAACCGCTTTTTACCTTGGTTTCGCTTCCAAATTGCAATGACCAATAGCATCACATCGTCGCCCGCACGCCAACTCCAAATTAAGTCAATAATTATTTTTATATAAATGGACAGTATTACATGTCAATTAAAGATGCTGTCCAGCAATGAGTATATATAGTATGCCACGCACAGAGGAGAGTTTATTGTGTGCATCTTTTTTCATCGCATGAGAATTTTTTAACACCACAGCACAGCCCATATACATATCGTCTGTTAAGGTCACAAACGAACTATAATTATTTTCCTTGATTTCGTTGACCTGCTCCAAAGGTCAAAGGGTTGGAGATGGGGCTTTGGGTCCTGCGACATGATTGTCTGCCATGACCTTTTCTGTCACCCTGAATTTTTTCACAATTTTACCCACAAAGACGGACGCAGTCGTAATAATATAGCATTCCCGCAAATTAAGGAAAATCCTTATAGTTCATTCGGGAGCTTAACAGACGATATATTTCCTTCCGCACTTTCTATCGCTTTTCATTGTATATATATAAAACAGGTGGAATAAGTGTGGGTTTGTTTATATATTTTTGTCCCATTTTGTGTGGATGTGTGCGAGTGTGGAGTCAGGCAACATGGAGTTTACACAAGTTTTAACTCCTTTAAACAACCAAGTTGTTTAAACATGTTTAATTTGTATAATGTAAATATCCTTGTCCACACAGTGTATACACAAAAGGGAGCGGAGCATATAAATTTTTTTTTCAAAAATCTCAAGGCATGGCCGACAAATTGTAGGCATGGCCGAAAAATTGTAGGCATGGCCGGGGAATTGTTGTATTCCAGATTAAAGCCATAGCTATAGTTTTTCCAAAATTCAAATATATTAAAAAATTTGATTAACCCAAAAAACCCTGAAATTCAGGTTAATGTATATATTTGAATATTATGAAATCTAGATTCAGATTCGGAATCCTTGAATTTTAGCCCAGCAGAAAACCACAAATTCAAATATAGTTAAAAAAACCCGGGTAAAATCCGAAATTCGGGGGGTTTGTATTCGGATTTTACGGATTGTGTGATTCCAGAATCGGATTCCCCATGATTTTTTACCCTATAATCCCACAAATTTGTGGTTATTGCTCGAAATCCCGAGTAAAACACCGAATTCAAATTCGGTGTTCTCAATCCCACAAATTCGGTGTTGAGCATTCGGATTTCTCGGAGTTTGACTCCAGATTCGGATTCCCCGGGATTTTTTACGCCGAAATCGTTTAAGAACAAAGAATATTGCAAAAACAGGACAAAAACTCCGAAAAAAACCCGGATGAAACCGAAACGGGTATTCCGATTATGCCCATCTCCGAATTCCTCCTGTCTTTTACCAGTCCAATACCAATGAAAAAAACCCGGAGTCAAAATCTTGATTGGTTCGGCAGTTATCGACGGAAATGACAAACGGACAGACCGACGGACGGGCATGTGCGCCACTTCATTATATAGGGGAGCTCCGATGCGCTCCGCTCCCTAAAAACTGTTCACATGACACACACAGTGTGCGTCGCACAAGTATCAAATTCCATGACAAAGGACACAAATGTGAAAAAGTTGGGTTAGTATATTAGCTAAAAGTTAAAAGTATATAAAGTACATCGCCCTTTAGACTTGTCGAGTTTACACAACAAACATCTGTGTAAATAGAAACTATATATTACACCGCTCTCACAGATTTTTGTCATATATATATTGGTATAAAAATAGATCACAAAATAAGCAGTTACCGAAAATCATGCGAACACTTTCGTAACTGTGTAAATATACAAAAAGAAAAACAGTGTCTATATAATTCCACAATAATTTTCTTGTATATTAGGTATAATATACATACTGTTTCTTATATTTATTTCTGTTAATTTATATATAGAAGAAATGGGACAGTTTAAAGACGGTGGACTGATGGTCCAATATAATAGACAAAAACTGGGGCACAGTTTTAATTACAGATATAAGCGACAAAATAGTCATCTTTACATTTTACAACAATCCCGAAATTTCCTCAGTTCCCGGTCCAAAATCGTTTTGGCTTCGACAACCCTTGTTTTACTGGTTTGCCTGGTCGTTGTATTGAGGATCCGCCTGCCAAATTTGAAATGTCATGAAGAACCACAAAATTCACAAAATTCGATTGGTATATATATATTATACGTTAACAAATTCTTGCTTGCCTATATATATACATTTATCTATGTATTTGTATTCATTTGTATACATTTTGTTTTTTTCTTTGTTGCCCGGGGATTTTGAAATAAAAATAGATTGGTATTGTTAAGGCGGGAATATTATGAACAAGTTCAAATTCTATAATACCGCAATTTACAAATTCCAGGAGCAGCAGAAAGCCCAACGCAACCAAAAGAAGAAGGACGCAGATAAATTTGGTGACGGTGGCGTGTGGTCAGTTGGGTCTGGTCCGGACGCTCATTTCCTCCGCCATTTTGTTTAGTCAATGGTCGCAGCTTCATTTAATTGTCTTTACCGACAATGCCACCATCCATCAAATTGATTTAGCGGTAAAACATCATCGTATTTTCTTAGTTTTTTACGCAAAATCCATTTTTTAGCCCAAATTCCGTTACGTCCTTTCCCTCAATTATAAATGAGAATTTGCCATGTGGAACTTATTTCCTGCTGAATTTAATGAGAATTTTCCGGTGTTTAATCTGAGATTTTCTACTAAAAAAAAAAAAATATATATATATATAGATCATCGAGCTTCGAAATTCGGCGCACTCTGTTGGAATTGCTTTAGATTTTTCCTATGAGCTCCATTTGGTTTCGTTCCCATTGGATCCTGAGATTGATTGGAAAAACATGTACAAAACCTGCACCACCCAACGCCTTTTCTTCCCCGTGAGTTTCTTGCTAAATAAACATTTAATTTTAAATGTGTGGCACAGTGAAATGTGGTGGGAAGATTTGAATTTGTTGATGAATATATATTATGTCCCTCCAGAATTTACTGCCGCATCTGGATTCAGTAATATACATGGACACGGATGCGTTTCTCATTGGGAACTTGAGCCAGCTTTGGTTCGTCTTTTCCCGCTTTGATACGGAACAGCTGATGGCCGTCGGGCCGGACTCTTGCGCGCCAAATTCATTGATTTACAACCAATTGAAAAAACATCCGTACTACGGGGCGGCGGGTATAAAATTCAATCAATTTCTACAATATTTAAGGATGAATTTTGAGCGGCAATTTGAATTTTGAATTTTTAATAATGAATAAATGTTATATTAATGTCCACAAGTTCAAACCCACACATTTGTTGAACATTTTTAAATTGTAATAACGAAAATAGGGCTGAACGCGGGCGTGATTCTCATGAACCTGACGCGCATGCGCGCCTTTGATTTCGAGAGAAAAGTTGGCGCGACGTACAGGAAATGGAAGCAAGTCATTACCTTAGCGGATCAGGATATCATCAACATTATTTTTAGTGCTCATCCGGGTGAGGCGGGATTTTTTGACTTGGCTATATACCTGCATAAATTCCCGCCGAAAAAAAGGAAATTTCCCGTACATTTTGCTTTTGGAATTTTGTTTGGACATTTGTATATTTTTGGGGATTGTGCGGGCGACAACGCTGTTTCCATTTTTTCATGAGGGTTTTTCGATAATCGTTTGGCCCTCGATGCAGCATATGCTTATACACAGAATGTGTATTCACCCTCTGAGGCCAAATGATTATCTTCCTTTGTTGAACTTAACAGACGATATATATGTTTGTTCAGAGAAAATGTACGATTTGAGCTGCATATTCAATTTCTACCCGCCATTATGCAGTCCTTTTCAACCGGACCCCTGCAGCTCCTCCCCTATTGCCAAGACCGTCTGTTTCTGTGAGGGCGTAAAGGAACATGGAGCATACGTTGTTCATGGGAACGATGGGTTGTTTGTCAATAATATAATCCGGTCTGTGTTCAATTGGAGCTACACCATCATGAAAATGGTAATTAAATATACACACAAAAACACGTCGCGGGGGGAAACCCGGGAAAATCACGCAAAAAAAACCAGCAACACCAACACAAATTATAATATGATGGAAATTGTTTTTAAATTGTGCATATATAAATGTTCTGTGGGTTTTGTTGTTGTGGATTTTTTCAGTTTCGCTTCGGTAAATCTCTGATGTGTTTAGTGAATGCGTACGAGCGGGAGTACAGTACTTTGGACAACAAGTGCTGTGTGAACAGTGGTCGAGACTTCTTTCGGAATGCTGCGACATATTTTAAGGAGGTTCATCAAGCACGGATCCAATCCACCCATTTAATGTATAAAATATTGTAAAAAGTGTGTCCGCAAATATATATATATATGTATCCACACGCGTAATATTCCTCATTCATTTAATATATTACCTATATTAGACATAATATATATAGCATAGGTTAATTGGTGGCTTCAGAAAATAATATTTTACCTTTTTTTAGCATGTCCTCTATTAAGGTCGAAAACGAACGATAAGCATTTGGCCCCAGACGCAGAATATACGTCTTGTTTATATCCTATAAAGTATATCGTCTGTTGAGTTCACAAAGGAACTATAACGATTTTCCTTAATTTGCGGACATGCGACGACTGCGTCCGTCTTCATGGGTAAAATTCTGACAAAATTCAGGGTTAGAGAAAAGGTCATGGCAGACAATAATGTCGAAGGACCCACAGCCCCATCTCCAGCCATTTGACCTTTGGAGCAGGTCAACGAAATTAAGAAAAATAATTATAGTTGCTTTGTGAACTTAGCAGACGATATGTAAAGTGTAGTGTTATTTTTGGCACGAGTATAGACGTATATATAATAGGTGTTTTGTGTGGAATCCGAAGAATTATATTCTGACAATTGTATGTATCTATTATATATATCGTCTGTTAAGTTCAAAAAAGGTCGATAATCGTTTGGCCCCGGACGCATCATATGCGTATGCACACAATGTGTATTCGCCCTCTGGGGCCAAATGATTATCGTCCTTTTTTGAACTTAACAGATGATATACGTGTGAACGGTGCACTCTTAGGATTCGGAATCCTGTTTGTCCACTTTCGTCCGTAATCCTATAGGATCCACAATCAGTATATCGTACATGCATACACTCGCCGGAATCCCTTGGATTCCGGTTTCCACGAATCCAACTGATTCCATTAGAGAAATCCCACGGATGTGCTATTCTGAATCTACAGCATTTCGTTCATACTTGATCCCAAGGATGGGCTACTGTAAATTGACATGATTTCTTTCAGTGGACCCCACGGATGTGCTATTCCAACTCGACAGGATTACTTTCAAACTTGATCCCAAGGATGTTCTATTCTAAATTGGAATGATTTTCTTTCATACTTGATCCCAAGGATTTGCTATTCTAAATTGGATTAGTATATTGGAATTATGCGGATTCCACCTAAGTCGAATCCAGAAGATTTCGTATGTTGTATCCTGGGTATTACAAATGCTGCAATCCTGAGGGATTGCACCAATGACAATTTGGATTCCGGACCCCCCTTTTCCTCGTAGAGTGTATAGTCATAATACGTACATATATGAAGGGGAAGAAAAGGGACGAGTCCTTGACAATTTCCCCGAAAAGCTTGACGCAAACTCAAATACATACTTATATATATATTTATATCACAGAAAAGCTTTTCTGTGCGTATATATATATGTATAGCCAAGAGTTGAAGAATTCTCTCTGAGAAAGGTAAGGGAAGAAGTTCAACGACAAATTCCAAACTGACAACTGAATCCCTCTTTCTTCTATAATTATTCTTTTCTTCTCCTTTCATTCAGAAGGCACAAAATCCTCCTCCACATTTTGCCTTTTCTTTTCCTTTTGTCCTCATTTCCAATTTCATACATAATATCCCTCTTCGACACACAACACAACACAATCAAATATATTTGACTTGCGTCTTTTTTGTTTCCAAGTTTTTCATTTTATTTCAAAAAACATCACAGTCACACACACACACAATTTAATATCCGATTTGTTCTTCTATATATGTAGGTATAGCTTAGAGTTGAAATCGAGCTAATTTCGTTAGTCATACGGTATTTAATTCCTGCACATGTTCTTATATTTTTTCTATTTTGTATTTGGTTTGAAGGAGAGCAAGCACACATCACACGAAGATGGACGGAGAGGATTTCAATTTGAACATTGTGAATGGTGAAGAAAAAGAAGCTGAACAGGCCAACAGCGAAATTCAATATCAAGTTAAATCCCACTTTTGACTTTGAACTTTTCAATCCCAAGATTTGTCTTGATGATTATGAATTTTAAAAATAAAACCCCAATTACTTACATTCATACTGAAAATGACATGCAATTTATATTATAAATATAGAACCGCAAAACACAATAATTTCATTTAAATTTTCGGCATGGATTTATTATGATTTTGATGTGAATTTTTACTTCAAAAATCAAATATGTTTTGACAGAGTGGTGACGAGGAAATGCGAGGAGCCATCAGTTCTTCACAACAAGGGCAAAAGAGACGACGACTTGCCATTGAATTTAAGAAAGAGCCTCTAAATTCCCTTGTCGCCGTCGACCAATTAGGGACGGCTGAAACTCGGGATCCTCCAAATTCCGACACTGTCAAGGTGATACAATATATATAATTACAATCCGAATCCCGAAATATATATATGAAGTTGTGGATAAGAAAACCCGCCGCATACCACTATCTAGAAATCGAAATATTCGAGTTTAAATGTCGAGCACTATATTTAACAGGCACACGCGCGCGTATGAGCTCCGTTTGAATGCAACAGTTTCATTGAATTTCAGAGATTTCCTTGAACTCTGTGCTTTCATTATACAATTTTGAGTGAGTCCTCTAGTGGCCATTTCATAAACGTCCGTTTCCACTTTGCCCCACTCACTCCTCCGGAAAATCTCTTTAATTAAAACTTAATTAAAATTAAATACTTGCAACTTTTTTTACAAATTTCTCACTTTTTCTATAAAATAGCCCATGAAAAAAAGTGAAAAGGTGGTATATATGCGGCGGGTTTTCTTATCCACAACTTCATAAGTTTCCATGAGTTTTGAATACAAGTTTATAGTCCTTGTAATTATAGTAATTGGTTAATTTTCAATTGTGATTATTTTTGCAGGCGGAGACGGAGGACATTCATTCAGAATTTCTCGAGTCCTGTAATCGAGCCTTCAATTCCCTCAAGGATACTCTCGTGAAGGGAAATACGGAATTCGGGTTAACTCTGATGAGGGAGAAAGACATTTGCATTGAGTCTCTCCAGCGGAAAATCCAGGAATTGAGTCGGACTTTGACAGAGACACAGGAGAAATTGAGTCAAGAAACGATCAGCAACTCAAAATTGATGAAGGAAATTGAAATGATAAGTCAAAATTTGAAAGGGAAGGAAACGGAGATTCGTCAACTAACAAAGAACTCAACAGAGCAAAAATTGTACATTTCTCAAGTCCATGAGAAAATCAAAAGGCTTTCTGAGAGCAGGGCCTATTTTAGCATGTTAACTAGTCACCATTTTTTGGTGACTAGCCCTTTGGACTGGTGACTTGCCCTGGCCCGTGGTGGCGAGAGTTTACCCCAAAGTTTTACAAATTTTGAAAAAAAGCTAACGAAAGGGCACAAAAACAGTGGCCAGGGCACTCAATTTCAACTAAAAATGGCAAAATTTTTGGGCTCGCTTCGCTCGCCGTTTTGTTTTCCCTTTTTAGCCCAAAAAACTCAAAATCACCGATAGGTACATTTTGCACTACATAAAATGTCTGCAAAATTTTGGAACTTCCACTAGATAAAATGACATTCGGAACAAAAAATTGTGTGTATCAAAAATGCCCTTTTCTAAAAATGGTGACTAGTAAAGTATCGTTAAAATAGGCACTGTCTGAGAGTACTGACCAAGCGGTTTGTTTTGGGAGAGAGTTGGAGTTGGAGTTGGAAGTGAGCCCTAATTTAAACGAAATTTCTTTAAATGAAGAGCCCCCGGAATTACAAGTGGACGTAAATAAACCCGAGGAAATCTCCCTTGGGAATTCTAAAATTGAAGAGACCCGCCGAGAACAGTTTATGTCAGCTTACAAGGAAATATTCAATGATAAATCCGTGAGTCACTCAAAATGCTCATTACTTAACTTAATTTCATTCATTCATTTTATTTTTATTTGGTGTGTGTGGATGACAAAAAAGATCTTTGAATAATATACTAAATTCCTGTTTCAATTTGTTTTATAGTCAAAACTGGCCACTCAAATGTTGGACTATTCGACCACAGAAAATCTGTTGACGTGCCGTCAAGTGAGTCAAAGATGGAGTCAACTCGTCACACAAATCCTTCATCAACGGCTGGAAATCCAATTGACGTCCATTCATGGAAACATCCGGATTGAGATCCATGACAAAACTCGAGCTCGAGATGGACGACGCGAGTGCTTCAAAGAGAATCAGCGGAGACCTGTTCAGGACTTCATCGAGTGCTTCAAAACATCCCGTGATTTCCCGCTCACTCGATTCAAACTCATTGTAAGCTTGGCGGAGATGTTGGAGGATGGAACGGAACTCTCAACATTCTTGAGGATTGTTGGAGGATCCATGAAATCCTGGACATTGAACGGTGCTCTGTACGACACACATCGAGCGACTGAGAGGAACAAAGATTTGCTCGCCAGGATTTTGGGACTTGCCATCAATGTTGAGGAATTGAATATTTCGGATTGGTCTTGTCCCAAATATCACATCGCTCAAAGTCTTTTTCCAACTCACTTTCCAAAACTCAAAACGTTCGTGAAAACAAGGCCGTCAGTCCTCGAATGCGAACATTCGCTCCCAAAATCTATGGCAAAGATTTTAAACGGAGCTCCCAATTTGATTTCCTGCGATGTGTGGGATTCAACTTGGGCGCACACGACTTTGAAAGTTTTCACTGAGCTCAAGAAAACACATTTGCTCAGAGAATTGGATTTTGTGGTGGATGGGCGCGTTTTGGAGACAATTCAAAATCTGTTCAGTTCTTCACCAAGTCGGATTCGAGTTTTGAAAATCTCTATGGAGTGGCTATTGGAATAAAAATTTTGGGGAAATTTTCTCGGCCTTAACTCAAATTCTGGAATGGGGTAAAGAGACGTTGGAACATTTAGAAATTCAACACCCGGAAACAAAAGTTCAAAATCAAATTCAAATTAAATTCCCAGTCCTCCCAAATCTCAAAAGTCTCCAGTTGAACATCAATCCCAAAGGAGCTTCTTTTGAAAACATTGTATTTGAAATGATGGACTCGAGTTTTGCCAACACATTTCCAAAGCTTGAACGTGTACAGTTTGGTCTGATGCCATCATCTGTGGATCGGGATTTCTTTTTCCCGTCAGGGGACGTCCTAAGGAATGTGAGGATTTTAATCATTGATTGCAACGGATTTGAAAAATATTGCGGGAATGTGTCCGAGTCATTCCCAAATTTAAAACATTTGAGATTTGGTCGCGACATGTCCTGGGCGCCATCAGAACTTATTTGACAACATTTCCCTCACAAGTAAAGGGCGTTTGCTATGTTTTCGATATTGACCTGGAATTGACCCTTACTGGTCACTTCGGGTCTCCTGAGAATGAATATGAAGGTTTTACATGCTGATTTAATTTCTTCAAAAAGTTACAGAATTTTGAAATTTGGTTTTTGGCTTGTTTTCCTTTTAGTAAGTAAATGGGAC
>JAIUND010002775.1:0-19958 GCA_034699125.1 Gisinianus flammeolus | reverse complement strand
TGCTGAGAATGAGCCACTGGAGGAATAAGCCTGTGGAGGACTAATAAGCCTGGTGTGGATACGAGTACCTGACTGAAATACAAATTTCCATTCACAGTGACCGGTCAGTCCCCGTTAATTGGACAACAGAGCTCCCGAAGTGTCAACATGGATGGAGATTATGGGAATAAATGAAAAAAAAGAGTGACTTGATCTAAATATATATACATATACACATATCAAGATGTATTTCCGTCTCGAGCTCCTTCGACACTTTTAAAACCCACCCAAGCAATCATACTCTTGATTATCAAACCGAACTATTTTGTAGTGACTGTCAGAGTTTACCGTCTTTGTGGTCTTTGAATTCTTGCCCTAGTTTAGAATGTATGTGTACGGTGTATGTGTGTTAAACATTATTAAAATTTAATTTACTTTTGTGTGTAACTTAAAATGGATAACAACAAAAACAAACCACGTTCACAAAGAAGACATTTCCCTGTAGATAATTTCAAATGTACAGTTGTAGCTGAGCCCACCTCATCAGCGTCAACAATCAGTGTTCCAGAAAAAAATAAAATCAATGCTCCAGTATGGGCTTCAACCCCTGTAGCAACTACAAATACAAACGCACCGTCATCCAGAGACTTGCAAAGAGCTCCAACAAATAACCAAAGTAGTTTTGTTCAAACAGAAAATGGACATGGTTCAAGAGCTTTTCAAGAAGGGACAAAAGAAATTCCATCAAGTTCTGGTCTGTCACCGATTAGCGGGGCTCGGGCAGACGTATTTAACTTTGAAACGGTTGCAAAACAAAGTAGGACAATGAAGCTGAATAGAGTGGGTCCCGAAACTGTAAATTGCACTGGGGGAACTTCCGGGAAAATCTCAAGTTGTCCATACCCATTCCCGACTCCAAACTGTATGAAAAATCTAAACACGGATAAACATAAATCTGTACTAATTTCCCTTAACATTCTAAAGACATTAAATTCTCTGAATGAGGATCCTACATCAGGAAGTAATGATAAAAAGAAACCACCGAAAGGTGTTCGTCATACCGGTAAACCAGGCAACGAGACAAAACAGCCAGTGAAAGAGTTTCGATTTACAGAGGTATTTTAAATAATGTATTACATATATAGTGTATATACTACATATACGTGTTCATTTAAACAGTCTAAGAATGTAGTGATTACATTCATCAATAAGATGAACTAGAACTAGGGAGAAGATAGTCATGTACAGTCATTTGAAATGTGTATTGTGTTATTTTTAATAGGATATGTTTAAAAGTAGCAACACGGAAGCTTTTATTCAAGTAACGTATTTCCTATTCAGCATGCTGGATAAAGTCAAAGTTGAAGACGTATTTCGTGGTCTTTGGCCAATTTATGAAAAGAAGCAAGAATCGGCGTACAGACGAGCAGCCTTGTCATGGTTCGTCGACGTAATATCTGTAAGTTTGAATCAAGATTTTGAAGATTTTATTAGAATGTAGTACATAATAGTAATTTTGATTTGATTTTGTTAATACTTTTGAATTTCATAGAAACCAGAAAATTCCAAGTATTTTGATGGAAAGGTCAGACCAGAACAATTACAGGGTTTAATTGTAAATCCTTTTGGAGACCGATTCGTCCGCTTTCTTCATGCTTTTGTGAGCTTGGTAATGTTTCACGTTTCGAGTCAACAAGGTCCGTATTATTTTTTCATGTAATGAATCTGTAATGCATAATTCGGAATTCATAATTTTCACATTTTGATGAATTTTATGTAGCACTATTTTAAGCAATTTTTTTTCGACTATCTATAGCTGATATACCAGACAAGGATGGATTTAAAAATCTCATAATGCACAAACCGAAATACACGGGAAATCCTGAAATCACAAAAAGACAGGCCAAACTTCTCGAAGGGAAAATTAAAGAGTTGCAAACATTCTCAAAGGACTCTACTCAAAAGTTTCTTCAAAATAAAATCATGTTCAGTAAAATGACAGAGTAAGCAACGCAAGAGTTGGAGTATTAATTTTTAGCAAAAAGATTTTACTGTTACATTATGATGATACGCAAATATTATGTTCCTAGCTACTAATACCAATTTATTTCTACTTAAACTCTATTATAGTAAAATTAAAATGGAGGATACACGGGCTGAAAAGAAATTGAGCCAGAGAACTTTGCTAATGTCAAAAATGATTCAACAAAAACCTCAATACTTTCCTGAAAATGGATTGGAACTATTAAAACAGCAAGAGAGCTATTATAAAAATGAACTTGAAAAATATCCCACTCTCTGTTTACAAGCAATAGAACGCATTCCACCGCATCCTTTAAATACTTGTAAGTATTTGGCAAAAATTAAAAGCAACCAATGTATCATTAGTAATGATTCATTACAAATAAAAGTCAAATGCGCTGGACATAATCATGTGTGTACATTAATACATTATTGGTTTCATATGATTTTCAGATGTTGATGATAAATATAAGGCATGTATTCAGACACTTGGAGAGAAAGCTACCATGATCAACAGTTTTATTTCTCGTCACTCCAGGCTTTGGATCATTCTAAGTATGGCTAATCAAAAACCAGTCGAGTTGGATGTTGGAAAATTATGCCTACCTCTTTTAAAGGTTAACATTTTAAATAGTTTGCATAATAAAACTTGACGCAAGTAATGAATATAATTGTAATCTATTTAAAAAAAAAAATTTAAATATTGTTGTTTTAGGATGCTGTTGTTAATTCAAGTTTAAGGTTACGAGATTTTTTAGAGATGGTAGCTCGCATTTTGTCTGAATTTCATGAAAAATTGAAAAGGGAACCAATTTCTGAAGTGTTGCAATCTCGGGTAAAAAGGCTCACAGCAAAAGTAGACATGCTACGAGATAACTACAATAAAATTCAAGAAATGGAGTGCCCTGATGTAAAGCAATTAAAGAAACAAGTGGAATTTGACATTAAAAAATTGTCAATGGAAGTGGAAGATGTGGATTGGAGTAAGTTTTCGGGCTTAGGTGACCCACCCTTATCGAGCATGTTCAGCTTTAGTCCTCCAAGGGTTTTAGATATTACAAAGAGAACAGGATTTACTCCTGCCTTATCATCATATTTGTCATTTGGGGCTCCTTCTTCTTCAGGTAAGAACATTCAGATACCTGTGCTTTGTATGCTCATAGATTTTTACTGTAATGAGTTGACAGTCAATTTTCAAATATTTCATGACTTTTATTTTGTTATTTTCCACAGAAAATACGTTTCAATCAATGAAACGAGGTGAGATTGGAGGTGATCAGACAGTTGCTAGCTGGAAAGATCGTTCAACTTTAAACAGTACCGTGTATTCACGAAAGCCCTCCTCAAAGATCCAGCATAATAAACAAATGATTGCTCAATCAGCCACGAGTGACTATGATGCCTGTGATTCGCCAGTTTCTCATCTGTCAAGGGCATTTGATGGGGACAACTATTTACTACGAACAGCACGACATGCCAAAAAATTCCCAGCTTCTCACACAACAATAAACGAAGATGTTGAACTCACGGATTGTAACATTATTGTAGCAGAGGTTAGTATCACTCATCATGGTAGTAGTAGTAATAATAATAATAATAATAATAACAGTTTCCCCTCTGTGAACTCTGTGCTAACTCAAGAATCCATAGCTTCTTCCTCCAGAGCAAGTAGTGCGGCTGAAAGAATCAGTCGTATATTAGAATCATTTGAAAATAATTCCATTGAGGAGGAATCTTCCGTTGTTCAAAGAGAACAATCCATGCCAACTTCTAGGAAAAGTTTTAATAGGAAAAGTTTGGACAATGTTACATTGAGGGATAAAAGTACTGGTGAAACTTCTCGACTGAATGAATCTTCACTTGATGATTTGGAAAGTAAATTAGGTATACAAGATATTTCTTGTTCCTACGCTGATTTCCTAGATTTGTCAAAGGAGGATTCTGAATTTTAATCCTCATTCAGGGAACCGACCCTATCGATCCATGTTTCATAATAATGTGAATAGTCAATTTATAATCAAAAAAATTCCTCAAAGTGCCTATAAATACAAAGTAATTTTTGTACGAAGCCAATGATCGTAATAGTTACTTGTGTATAATTGTAATCAATATTTTCTACTTACGATAAAATGATATCAACATGCATAATATTCAGTGTTCAAGTTTATATATATTATATTTAATAAATATGGAATAAGTTGTTAAATACTTAATGCCGTGGGTAAATGAAAATGTATGTTTTCAATGCAAGTCAAGTAGTACTACTCCGTTATAAAAATGAAGCAGTACTACTCGCAAAATTTACCTTTTCGATTTATAGCCAGTGCTCTGCAAATTTGGATACTAATGAAGTTTCCTATATGAAGTATATTTTTAAAAATATATATACACTTACTTGTGTCATATGATGACCATAAGTTAAGTGAATTTGAGTTCCATCATTGTATTATAGATCAGCTCATACTATATTTTATTCGCATAATTTATGCATATCTCTATTATATATGGATACTTTATCAATAATAATAATGATAATAATTAGTCTTTCAAATCATGTAAATTATTTACATTGGTTTAGGTCATGAACGTAATTATATATTTATTTATTATACATGTATTATATACTGCGGAATTTCAATATTTAATTTAGAAAAACAATACTACTTACTTATAAGAATGTAATAATTGTATAAGTTATCCTATATTACGCATAAAAGCACATTTCTTGCTTCATAAATATCTTATTTATTCGCAATAAATAATGTTCTGTTCTAAATATGTGAAAGTCATAAATATTATTCATATTGAAACGGATAATATTTAAATTATTTATATTAGTAAGTATATGTATTTAGTTTGCATGCAGTATCTCTAAAAGTATCTTTTTGCATTACTATTCATGGAAGCATTTTAGAAGGTATCTAATTTTTAATACAAATAGAAATCAATAAAACGTTGAAGCATTGAATACTTGAGAGATATTTAGACAAATTTTGCATTCATTTTGTAAACTATCACTCGAAAACAAAAACAATGAATGTTGTCTCTCACGGAGGAAGCAATAAGGTGAAAATTCTCGTTTGAAGACTCTTCAAGTGAGAGTATAAAATTGGAAACATTGGTAAAAACATATGAAATGACACTATTCACTACTAGGTTTTATATATCTCTAAAATCTACAGTATATAACATGGAATTCGCTGAATTTTTTCAAAGCTTAATTCCATGCAAAAGATTCCTGCAAGACAGTGAGGCATAACTGTATGTTGTATTTTATAGTTTTTTTTATCTTCTTCAAACATTTTGGATTTTGACTCTCATTTTTGTAAGTATTCCAACTAGATTTCACTATCAAATGGACGTTTACAAAAGTAAAAAACTGTCAAAATTCCTACACAAGTAATTTTTTTACAACAAAGTCATTTCCCTTAGGTTTATTGGTTTTTTAAAGTTCTTTTTTTTGTAAGGACCTGTACTGAAAAATCTTTAATTCATTACATGTATATTATTATTATTAATTATTATTGAAGCTTTTTGAGTGTACATAGCCATTTGTACAGTTGAATCAGACATCCTCATCAGAATTAATTCTTGTAATATAACTGTTTAGACATTTTGACTCTTTCCCTCAGTTTATAATGTTACTACTACTTATGTATGTATTGGTTTGATGTTTGATGATATTGCTATTTTACTCGAGAAGATACAACATCTAGATTCGTTTCTTTTTGTTTGTTTGCCAACTAAATATTTTTGAATCGGTAAATTTATATTAAGCAGTACTCATGTCCATTACAGTTTACAGTGTAAACTTTGCACATATTTCTTTCGTCTGCACTTTGAGTTGTGATCTATATTTCTTTTTACTGACTAGTAATTCCTTTATCTATACAGATTAACGCATATTATTTATTATTCATCTTTACTGCTTTCTGCAAATCCTGAACCTTTTCTATGTATACATACATGAAACTTATTAGGATAGGTGCGATTTCAAGCTTTCTGTACATGTTAAATTCGGTATGCCATATGTCCTTAAATATCCCTGTCTTTGCTAAAATCTAGTATGTATATATATACATATAAACTTTTCCACATTTTTTTTTATAAAACTGACTAACTAAATGACTAATATCCATATTTGCCCCTTCGATTTTTTGTGTAAAGGACTTTGACTCATCCTTCCATACCGATGTATTTAAATTACATTTTACTTTCATGATTTTTTTTGGTAATTCTTAATGCTATTGTTTTTTATATAGGACTTTATATTAAATAAGACTCAACTTTAACTTTTCAAAGTTAAAGTAAATGTTAATATATATACCGACAATACCGAGTAATAATAATATCTTTTTATTTTATTACATTAACGCAAGCTTCAGTCGCATTTCTCACTGTTCCATCTCCAACACTTTCTCTTTCACATAGCTTTTAGTCCGTAATTGTTTCATCTTTCCTTATGAAAATTCTAACTTGTTCCGTTCTTCTTTTTCACCAACCTGCTTAGATTACGCTTTTCACTTTGAGCAAAAGTAATTACCTATCATGTATCATTATAATTAGTAACTACTTATCTATTTAATTCAGTACTTTCTAAACCTACCTCATAAATTTTATAATATTTTTCGTTATATATTCATTTATATATTTATTACCTCACATTATCGATTCTGATTTTAAATTTATTTTTCTACACCCTACCTATATTATATATAATGTTAGTTCCCTTCACAATATTTGCAGACTCTTGGTTGTCCATCTTTTCTCCCTTCCCAATGGTAACCACAGATTATTTTGCGGTATTTTGATAATGATAAAACTGAAAATGTTCGCTTACAAATACACAGAGACAACATCAACTGCACAGAAGAAGGGGATTGAGTTGATTTTCTACAGTTATGAATGTAAATCTATCAATTTACAGGTATTTATCATTAAATAGGTACTACAACATACACAACTAATCGTAGTAGAAGGAATTCAAACCCAATATGAGCTAATCATGCAATGTGCTTAATGCATCCATTTCTCCTCAGTTAGGTAATTAGTTTACAATAATACACTACTACGCCTAGATTTCAGATTGCTTTCAAAAACTGAATCTACTTTCTCCTTTGTAAACGT
Organism: Gisinianus flammeolus; assembly: GCA_034699125.1. NCBI lineage: Eukaryota > Metazoa > Arthropoda > Collembola > Symphypleona > Katiannidae > Gisinianus > Gisinianus flammeolus. The sequence goes on along the minus strand of JAIUND010002775.1, from coordinate 12,830 downwards.
ACACTCGCCAAAATCTTCATTGAAAAAAAATGAAAACGTGCAAAAAGAAATGATAGAAAAACTTTAAAAAAATGCAAAACCAGAATAAGTAAGTAATCAACAAAAAAAACCGAATGGAATTCAAGTCAATCATGCAGTAAATGATTATTATTCTGGATTCAAAATGAGTTACAGAACTTAAAGTACACAAATGCAAACAAGAGAACAAAATATCAGTATTCTTCTACGTACTTACTTAAAAAATTACATGTTTGTTTTGATTTGTATATATTATGGTACGGAAATAAATATGCTTTTAACATTTGTACAAAGAGAAAAAAGCTAACATTATAACGATTAAAATATAACGATGAATAATTCACGCAAAAATGTTTTGATGATGTCTCGACTTGTCGCTTGTTTGTCGTGTGTGTACTATAATAGAAATAGTATGCTATTATCTAGTTGTAGTAGTAGTCGGTATGTAGAAAATTATCAACTATTTTTTGTTGTAAAATATTACGATTGCGTTATTTTACATTGTTCGACATTGGATACCATAATAATAATTGTACGTCTCTAACATTTCTACAAATGGAATATTTTATACTATCATAATAATAGTTACTTTTTAAAATTAAATGAACGGGTTGTCTATGTTTTCTTTGCCCTTTTTTTGCAAGATTTCAAGTATTTGACCGTACAAATTTATGAATACTAATAATGATGGTGTAATTTAACAAATCATACTTTGTTTGCATGCAAAATAATACAAAATACATACTAATAAATTATTAGGAATAATACAACAAATACATTATTAAAACAGATAATACAAGAATAATAATTATTCATTTTTGGCATAAAGTTTGCTGTCGTACTTAAATAAAGTAAAACCAACCCTACACAAAGAGTCGTTTTAAGTTGCTAAATCTATAAAGGTTTCCTCTTCTTTTTTTGTACAATCTATTAAATCGTGTAATTATATCATTTATATATGTAGCCGGAAACAGGAAATACGTCTAATCGCTATTGCATCATTCTTGTTTCTAAAAAGGTTTTACAAAAAATTTCACATCTTGAATGTAATCTTTTCTTACTTCATTCTTATACCTTCCTAATTTTTAATACAAACCTGTATATTTATATATACAATTTTCGACACACGAATCATATTCACAAATTTTCTCAAATACAATTTTACGATATCAATTAATAATAATTATCAGGATTTTAGTAGTAGTATTAGGAGTAGTACTTTGTATTTTAGTGCTTACATATGATGTATCGATAGTACAGTATAGGAATTAGGAATTTAAATAACCTAAGATAAACTATAGCACAAAGAAATTGTCGTACAGTTTAACTTTGTGTTATTCAAATTTACATCCTAGTCAAAGGTAAAAAAACACCACCGAAATACTGAGAATGGAAGAACAAATAAATAACGAACGAGTTATTCTTCTTTGCGACATGAGCTATTCAACTGCTATATAAGTCACACTTGACACTGTCACTAATTATACGTCTGAATCGGAAATCATCAACCTTTTTTCATCAATGTTCACACCAGTTTGATAATCACAAAAAGAAAATGAATTTCATTTCTAATTATTACATTAGTCTATATTGCTCGCCACTTTATATGTACTTGTAAATTTAAAAACTTTAATTTGAATATAATCTAATTTAACATGAAATATATCCTAATTTGTTACTATGTAAACTTTTGAATTTAAGAAATCTAATACATATTGGCCCAAAAAAAAACTGTCAAGTTGCAAGAGAAGTAAGAAGAGAGAATCATTAAGAACAATTTAGGATTTTTTCACATGTTAGTTTCTTGGATCGATAATAATTATTAACCTTTTCCCACAAAACAAGGAAGAAACAATACAAAGAAATTATATTACCATTTATCACTTACTCATATTAATATTAAAAATTACCTCATAATCATTAAAGTCCAAAAAGCTCACACTATTTTTTTTTATACAAATATTATTATACGAGAAATGGATACAGACTCTTTTGTTTCATTTGGAAATGCATTGTTTATTATTATTTATATATTATTATTATTATTTTAAGTAGTAAATATGAATGGATTCATGTTAATTCCATTTTACAACGTATATAATACACGTATAATTCTACAGCTTTGGTGACAGCATTGCAAGTATAAGGAACTTTATATACACATTTGTTTGTGTGTATATATAATGATTATTATTGTGTATAAAAAACCAAGCTATATACTGGATGATCAATTTTAACCAAACAAAATATGGCTTGAAATGTATAAGGGGCTAAGTTATATATTATCATCAAATATATATAAATATACGTACCTGATAGTGTCAATTTTACAGTCCAACACGATTAATAACAACTGATTTATACTACATGCATTATTATCCGTCTTGCTCTTAGAATTAAAACTTTTTCTTCGTCTTCTTCTTTTGTCTTGTGACATATACTTATGCTTATTGTGTATTGTTTAAAAAAAGTAACCATTTAAATATTTGAAAAACAAAAACAAAATTGCTGTTTCAGTGGGCAATATTATTTCATTTCTTCAAAAACTTAGTAAAATGATTACTAACTAGATTACTTCGCCATTAAAAAGTGACTAATGTTTTTTTTATGTCAATTTTGGCGACGGGAAGCTTCGTGAAATCATAATTACATTGTTTCATGTTCACGTACAACTCATTTATGTTGACTTGCGTCGTTAGAGTTAGAATTATATATAGTATAGGTAAGTATTTATCCTGAAGAAGTGAAGAGTTAGTTTAGTATTATTTTTTTTGAAGTCTTCCTGTTCCTAGTTATGTTTACATTTATAAATAAAATATGTATGCGGCTGTGACGTTCATCTTCGATTCAGTTCTATTTTTATGGCTGCAAGTAAAGAGATTCAAATAACATTAATACTAATCATCAGAGAGATAGTAACATAATAAATATAATTGGATAATTCATAGACTACCCTTTACCTAAACCAAATGTAACTTACCATCAATAATTTCTGCTTTAATTTTATACAGTCTGGAAAAACAAATATACGTGTTGATTAATTATTTTATTTTATCAATTTTATGTTATTTGATGATATATTTGTGGCTTACATATAATATCAATATTCATACTTACTCTTTACGAACTTCTTTCAGAATGTCTTGTTTCAGTGCGTCCAAATCACTGTCATAACCAGTTCCATTACCATTCACTACTATTCCTGACGATGTATCTGAACCCGTGCGCTTTCTCTGATTCATTTTCGGTGACGAAGGGGGATCTTTCTGTAGTTGTGGCTTTGATGAATCATTCTCATCCTGTTCCAACAGAAAAGGAAAAAAAAGAAAAAAAACTTACACAATGTTCTCGTTATTTTCAGTAGAAGTAATATATATCCTTTTCGTAAAAGGGAAATACACATGTAAGTCTGTACATGCATACTTATAGCCGTATGCATGATATTACAAATCTATATAGCAAGAGAAAACGTTTTTATTCCTGTAGTTTTATAACCAAGCAAAAACAGAGAGATTCCCTTGCAAAAACACGGTTAACAAGTTTACGGAAAGGGAAAAAAATGAAAATTGCAGGATACGAAAGGGGCATGGAAAACTTGATTACTATAGCCTCCTATATGAATATACCATACTACATCGTATTGCAATATATCCCTCGCTGAGAGAGGCTCTCTCGTAGCTTCTACAAAAATAGCATGTTGTATGAAGAATAACATAAGGGAGTTGAGATTAGTACGCGTGAGGTTTGTTTACTTCCATGTATAGAAAGATATATTTTGTGGACTTTTGATAAATTGTTTCTTTTAGGGACTTGAATGAATGAATGAACAAAAAAACAAAATCTTCTTACTTGACTATTATGCGAGTTTGAATTATTTTGAAGAGCTGGAACATTTGGTGCAGAGTTCTCTTTTACCATAGCGCGTCTTCGCGCGAGAGTTTTTGCCATTTCATCCATGAGTGAAACCCCGCCACCAGGTGCAGGAGCTTCAACAGCGGTCCCGTTTGTGCTTGCTCGATTGCCTCGAAGTGTTCCATAGATACTTCCGCTGCTTGTACTCCCACTACTGCTACTACTAGATGTGCTCGTTGTGCTTATTGCGTCGGGCTGTTGAACGCGATTGGCTTTTCTTAGGTGGGCGTTTGCAAGTGCAGCCGCGAGTGAACCTGAGTCTGAATCACCACGAGATAACGGACCCTACACAATATCATACATTTAAATTAGCCTGAAAATTCGAATGCTCCATTCGTTTTAAATTCAATTAATTATCGTATATCTTCACTATTTCTTTATGAACTTACGTTCGGCATAGGTGGGGGAGGAGGGGGTACTAAAAAAGAAACAATGCAGCACATTTTACATAGATCCTTAAATTGCATTCCTTGCATACATATACTTTATGGTGATTGTTGTTGTATTGAACATACCTCCGCCGTTTGTCATAACCGGTTGCTGATTCATGACTGGTGTATTATTATTTGTTGCTATATTATTATTTAATGGAGGAGGAGGAGGAGGTTGAGGTGCTGGAAAACATAAAATATAGCAAGTTTAAAATTAGAGCACACTTAAAATGGAACAATTTTAACTTTTTCCTACTATGTACGAAATTTTTGTACTTTTTCTTTTAATATTATATGCACCTGAATTCGTGCGATGATGACCAGGATGACCGCCTGAAGGATGGCCAGGTGCTCCACCGGGTACGACAATTGGAGTATTCGGACTACTCAGAGAGGGCATTACGACTATGGAAACAATCAGAATTCACAAATAAGTTCATTTTTTGCATAAAATCATGGACTGTCAAAAGTGTAAATACATGCATTTATTCGGAATACATACCTTGTTGAGGCTGAGACATTCGACGTTCTTGAATCATTGCAATATCCTCTCTCGTCATGGTTCTATATCCCATATCTTCCTCATTTGGATGATGATGAGTATGTGGTTGGGGTTGAGGCGGGAGTTGTTGTGTAGGTGGTTGTTGCTGGAGCATTTGTTGTTGTTGTTGTTGTGGCGGTATGCCAGGCATTGCAGCTTGATTCATGTTTAACGGAAGTCTCAAAGGACCAACATTTGAATTGTTGAGTGCTTCTACTGCATGCATCATAGCAAAGGCAAAAGCTTCTGCATCATCTTTACTACTAAAATTGAGTCCATATACCTGCCGATTATCTCTCCACTGATGAAAAGTCGGTGTTGCCTGATTATATTTGAGACCCTTTAATATGGAGCAATTGATCACCACTTCTTGGTCGTGTAATTTCCTCCCTACAACTCGAAAACTATTGTTTACAACGTGATGATAAATATGAACTTTTGATAGCCCTGACGAACTCCCGCTTGGTACCCATTTCTTGTTCGACTCATCGTATATCATCACAGATGCACGGGCAGACGCTATGCTCTGCTCACTGCAATTTAAAAAATAAAAAAATTCATTATTCCGTTTATTCATTTCATATTTGCTAATCATTGTCTTTTCACACACATATTTCTGAACTATAACGAAAATTTTTCCAATTGCCATTCACCACCAACCCTTTCTCTCATAAATGCAAATTTGTATTTTTTTGTCCCAATGTAAAGGAAAACGCACCTACATTCTATATTACATTACTTCCTCGTACATACACTGTATGTCATACAGATATTTGAAGAAAATACTCGTGTAATTTACTGTGGTTTACTATTCAAATATATTAAGCCATGAAATTCTACCACAATATGCAAATTATAAATTGATGAACAGTACAATTTTTAATTTTACATAATACTTAATCCATAATCCTCCTTGTCCACGTCTAGCAGTCTTGACAATACATGTGTAAATACAAGTAAATACCAGAATAATGCGGTAGTATCTTAAAGGACGATGACCAATTTTTTATTTCCTGTTTGAGGTTCTCATATGAATGTACACACTGTCCAACAATTATTGCATACCATGCATACTTATTATTACTTATGTACTAGAGTTGATAGTTGCCATCTGTAACAGCATAGGAAATAAAAAACTTGAAATTCTAAAACAGTCTTAAGTGGCACGAGCTTACTACAAACAACTAGCTGTATTCATATTATCAACACTTTAAAGATTATATTGGTTTGTTCATCCTCATTCCTCACTATAGTGCTCCAAAAAAAAGCTGTCAGCTATTAGTCATGAAACCATCATTATACTTGTATATAAAAACCCTGTCCTTGTTTAGATATTACGGAATAGACTTTCTTACTTTTCACTTCATATGAAAGCTCTAGGAATTTTTCAATATTATCCAACAATACATTTCATGTTATCATTTGAATGTGCATAGCATTCCTTTGAAAATGATGACAGGTTCTTAATGAGTGTTAACGCACACACATCCGTAATTGTTTAAAAATCTATTAATGACTACATTTCTAACTTCATGCATAATTAGATTTTCCCTTGAAAAATAGCTGGATAGAACGATGTCGTATGTGTAGTATGTGTACAGAAAGTACAGATTCTCCATAACCTGATTGAGATCGCAAAACAATTTGCTTCATTCTTTTTGTCTTAGAGATTACTAAATGCATTGAGTGAAATGCATATATTTTTACGTCATGTCTTTCGACGTACTTACTGAGAATACAGGAACACGTAGATAAATTTGCTACTGCCAACAAAATTAGATTATTAAAACATTCACGACGGAAGTATTTTCATTATTACCATCATTAGGCAATGAAAAGGTAATTTGTACAGAAAAATGTCCTTTTTCCCTGATATCATGTGTCAAAAAATGATTTACGAAGTGTAATCTTTAGCATGACTTAACTTTAAAAAACTCATTTTTTATTAATCATTTATTTTGTACATTATTGAGTGTAGCAGTAGATATCTTAATCATGTTATTATGGACTGATTACTTTACCCAGCTAAATAATTTGATCGCTCCATCATCCATATTGATCCGTAGTCATATGTACTATACATGTACAGAAAAGTACAGATAACAGAGTCTGTTATTAGAACACATGCACATGTTTTCACATGAATACATTCATAATAAAGGTACATGACATTCATAATAAAGGTACATGATGGCATGATGTGTGTATAAAATCGTCTTTGTCTTTAGTAGTACTAGTTGGGAATCTCTTTTCTTTTCTGTGTAATCGATATTATCTTTTTGTCTCAAATCATGAATTCTAAACTCTCGTCAGCAACACCCACGAAATCTAAAATACAGTCTATTTTAAACTTGGAAAAACCATTAATGGTATAAATTATCCGAAAAATACATTTTCTTATTTTCATTTCGTACTATAACAAGAAGGACATTTCTCTCACTCTCACAATAATTCTGTGAAATCTAAAAGAAGCAATGAAACCAAATAAAAAAAATAAGAAACTTCCTCAATACTTTTCTCTGCCCCGCTATTATATATTACAAGTATTACCACCACCAAAAGAATGATAAATCAAGGGAACATGAAATCGCTAAACACGTCTCATCTTTCTTTCTCTTTATGATTTATTGCCCAGTTTTGCATCCATTAAGTCAGAGATGACTGCTTCTAATAAAGTATTAGTATCATACACAGAAACTTACGAGCACCAAAAAAAAACAACTTCAAAAAAATTGTGAAAAAAACTTAAAACCAAACTCATCAATTTTATTTTCATAGAATAAAGAGCTACCAAGTGGCCAAGTGCGAACACCCCCGAATGAATTCTCTGGAGCATTTACAAGCAAATCCCATATGTGTACAGCCATCCATGAAACATTTGCTTTACAACGTGTGAAACGACTCGCTGTAGTCTCATGATGGCAGAAAATAATAATATACACGTACACCCATACCCACTACCCACAACTACTCTTTCTCCCTTGAACAAAATGAAATTCCAAATGCTCGCTGCTAGGGCTACATCATCTAATCACAATCATTGAGTTCTTCTCTTGTATATACATTATTATACATACGTACTTATTCATTCATTTCTTTTCCCGTTCCTCCCCAGCTACATGCTACACACGTTCCTCTCTTTCTGCACACTACATATTAATACATATATAAAAAGTACAAACATGTAGATTTTCTTGAGAGAATCAAAAGAGTACTAAACAACTACAAAAGTTGTACACACAAAAATGGAGTGAAAGAAGAGTTTCAGGATTGAGAATAAGCAACAAGATGCAGCAGCAGTATAGAAGTACACTCACAGTCTTAACATGACGCACATTTGAAAATAGTGTGCGTAAAAACCAAGAGTGACTTCCTCGCTCTCTCACTCACATCACAATCCCACCCTGTTTCAATCCAAATTCCAATTTGAGAATTTGAGTACTCTTGGGCCCTCACTCCACTGCATCCATTTAAAATAGGAATGAGTGTATAGATTCTACCTTCGTTTTTTCACTGTGCCTGCCGAGGAAGACTGTACATGAATATATTCATCAGTGTTAAGATTCAATTCAAGCCCCACCCTGTCTCAAATACCCTAAAAAATTATGTCCCAGGATCTTAAATTTCAAAATCAATATCAGGCTATACAGCTTCATAAAAACTTACGTAAATATACGTTTTTACTTTTACTACATACTATGTACAAGCTTGCATTTAACCTACATCGGAGAGAATCTACCCGCCACTTGGTAATGTCAGGAGTTGGTATACACAAAAACTAGACACAAAAACATCAAATTTTTCCCGTGACTTCCTTCCCGTAGAGAGATACGGAGGGTTTTCGGTACATAGATCATGTAGTCAGTTAGTGCTTGAAAAACACATCGGGCGTTTTGAAAAATAAAACCCTCACGAAAAAAAAATAATAATAATCACGTGGTTTTAATAATCGTGTCAGGAAGTCATTGGTGTAGTTTACCAGTATTTGATTATAAATTTTTTTCCTATAGATGAAAAAAAAACCAACAGGAAATGCAAACAAAAGTAACTAGCCTTTTTGTATGACGTAAGTTTACCTTGATATCAATACCTATCATGATAGGCGTTCCCCTTATTTTTGCAAACAGCTCAAATTTCTGGGACAAGAAAGAGAAAAGTGTGGTCAAATATTGAGCAAATGTAATGGAAATGTTTTTAAAAAAACATTACCACATTTTCTTCATGTCGTAAATAGTAGTATGTAAATGTAAATACTAAATACATATTATATATGAATGCCCAAAACCCACTGTGTTCATTCTATTTCTACATCTTCATAAACGAGTCATTTAAATAAAACCCTCTGATGTACACTTTCACCGGTCCTCTTTAAATAATATCACGAATTTCAATTAAAATATTTCTTTGGATCAATAAACTCACAGCGTCAAAATGTCAAATCTCCAGCCAGCCAGCAGGAAGTTTTTAATTTGTCGGATACAGAGCGACGTAGTCGTCTGTTTTAGCGACTACGTCTACTCATGAAATAAATTTGAACTCAACTCGTCTGTTTCCAGAGTTCCAGAGTCACAGCCTGAATTCTGAATAATTTCGTGAGAAGTTATACCACAATCGTAGTCCAACAGTTGTATGTTATATGTAAAGAAAGAGGTACGCCGAGGAATATGTAAACAAGCCAAGATTCCCAATAAAAGTGCTAGTGTACATATACATTTTATATTACATCAGGATGATACACACAGGGAGAGTCCCTGAAACTGCGTGTTCATGTACATAATAGTCAAGCAAGATAATCTATTCACCCACATCCTCTCCACTCTCCACATCATATTTTCTACCCTGTCACAAGCCATAATGCAATTCGGTGACAGAATCAAAGGGAAAGATGCGGACGTGAGAAGAGAGAGAAAAGCCATTTTTATACCAATATACATGTCACGATACGCTGCAACAGCGTCTTATGTATTTGAAGTTGGCTCAACTTAAACCACCGTGGCTCTTAATGACTCTCCGTCTCACATTGTGCCATATTTATAAATTTATTTCGGTTTTATAATGTAAAAAGATGCACTTCTTCGCTCCATGTGGTTGACTGTTGATCACATCATCATCATCTCTCTCTCCTCTATTCTAGTACGTCCAACTCTACCACGCTAATGAAACCCAATGAGCGATTCACAAAGGGTGTGGATCGGATCGCTTACTGTCATCGTATAAATACAAGTTACAGGGAGACGGCGACGAGGAATACAAACCGTATTTATTTACCCTACTGATAAATACAGAATACGAGTACATGTACGCACACGTTTTACTTCGTCCGTCTTCACACTAGAATTGAAATAACCTCCAGTCTCCAGCATCCCTAATATCCCTATACTCTATACACAATCATACCAGCAGCAATACTCTGCATACAATGTGTACTATGTATTTGAAAAAATCAACTGTGATATAGAAACTTATAAAAGTCCTCTCAACTATCCATACCACACGCGTAGTCATTTCAACTCTTACATTCAAAACATGCATCTATTCTATACACAAAATACAGCATGTAGCGAAGAAAAAAGCCGTATAATGACAGATAAAAACCTTCTGTTTGCTCGTCCTTTGACTGCCTAAGCAAAATAGTGTAAAGGCAATGCCCTATGAATTTGAATGAAACTTTTGATAAAACTTAAATGCTCTTATTTGGACCGTGTGCAGTGCAAACTGCAATTTCCATTAGACCTGATTATAAACATAATTTATACTGCTACCCTCACTGTCATGCTTCAGAATTTAGTCAAAACTAATGAATGCAATGATTGCATTTCACTCTCATGCTCCATAAAAAGGAGTCCATATAGGTGCATTAGGTATAAAATAAATTGTCTTGAAAACAAAAGCAAATTACACACATAATATATGTAATATATATTTTACTAGATGGGTAGCCCGTGAAACGGGCTAATACTTCTATCCATCCGAAACTACTGACCCTTGTGGCCGTCCACATGTCTAAAATTGAGTTTCTTCCAGTCTGAAGTTCAAGTCATTTTTGGCTACTCATGGTTAAAAGGACTAATCCTTAATCTTTTGTTACGTTGCCCATACAAAAATGAATTGATATTGAAAAATCTTTTTGAAAAAAAATCTAAGAATTACATGTCCCCAAAACACGAAGCATCAGATCAGCTCGTTTTGCTCGGACCGGATTTAGTTCCACTGCCCTATTATTCCTCGGACTCAATTTAGTTCCGCTGCCTTATAATTGCTTTGCGCTGGCTGGCATAAGTAAATTTGACGTTTTAGTTTCCGTTCCTACATTTTACTTCAACTTGGCGTAAATGTCACTAAATTCCACGCAATCCTTAAAAAATTCGAAAATTCTCAGTTTTTTTTAAATATTTGGACCTTTTTTGGTCACATTGGTCAAGGTTGACCTCTGGGACAGTCGGACTTGGATAATTTAAGGATTGGTTGGCTATGTACTATTAAGGTTAAGGTTATATAAACAGTCTGTTTGGTTAATAAATTCATGAGTCGAGCCCTTCGCAAGCCGCCGCCGCGCGCCGTTTGCATGCAATAGGCTATTGCCAATAGCAACGCTCCAACTTCAACTTCCTGTAGTTTCGTCACTCGTGGTCGAACATTGACATTGTCAACGGACCACGAAATTAAACTTTTTATTTGATTTTATTCAATGCGTAAAAAAAATCGAAAAAAATCATTTTTGGTAACACTTGACCTTAATTTTGGTCACTCTGGCCACCCTGTGACCTCGAGGTCAACGGGACCTTGACAGTGTCCATCGTCGACCAAGTATCTGTCATTTGACACCAAGGTCATCCATTTCGGTTTAGTAGTTTCAGAGGAGAAGCGCCTGGACACACACACACACACATAAACTAGAGGAAGACTATATATACTATATAGGATACATATTTTACTAAAATGTGGACCGAAATTATGGTGAATTAAATCGGAACCCATAGCAGACAACAGAATATAAGTACTACGTGAAATATCAACAAGATATTATGTATTAATATTTATATTTATAAACTTCACTTGCATTCAGCTTTTTTTCAACTTCAAACGTCAACCCGTGCCCACATGAATGCATGCTTGTTTTTTTTTTTTAAATTTTAATCCTTCATTTAATATTTGTTTATGCCTTGCAGCATTTCCAGTGCATCCACTTGTATCAAGGAATATTTTATATCATATTTCATATCATCACATTATTTACTTTGACGCAATTCCTTTCATAGTTACTCAGCCCACACTGTGTGTTGTTGCTGGTCAAAACTAATTTGTTGATGTCAGCATGGTTTTTTTATTTCATCTACCTTCCCATTTCTTTTTACAAGTTCGAATCAAAATTTGGGAAATGCATGTAATTTCCCCCACAATTCCAAATTGAAGAGAGAAAGAATGATATAATGATATAACTCATTTGAAAATGAGCTACGATTTGTAGCGAATCGTATATGCAAATCAATAATAATGGATGTACCTATTACCTACACACAAGTCTAAGCCTGTCTAACGTATGTATAATAAACATTGTCCATTGTACCGTACATCTGAATAGTGAATACTTACATCACAAAGTAAAATAATGGCCCACAGTTACGGGAGAAAAATCAGCCATAGATAGGTTCACAGTTGTTAGTAATTTTATTCTATTCCTGGTTAAATGTATCACGTAATCCCGTACATAGTATAAAAGAAATGAACCTGACCCTATTCCATCCAATACCACTTCCCACCTTCCGTTTCATTTTACGTAATCAATTAAACAGCTCACTCCCTCCTCAACTTTTATCATCCGAAAGTCATGCAACACGACATGCGAAGTGTACCTATGAACTATACACACACACACACACACACACACACACACACACACACACACACACACACACACACACACACAC
>JAIUND010002774.1:0-19963 GCA_034699125.1 Gisinianus flammeolus | reverse complement strand
GTTAATCATATTGAAGGGTCAGTCTTTCCCATATAGTCACATTTCAATCGGCCGGTCACACCTGAAAAACTTCCCTTCTAAGTGTAAAACTCTTGAACTTGTCACATGTATTTCTATACATTATTATATTATTTACAGACTTTTAGCTCAAGGAATGGCAATGACAGCCTCTGACCTTTGTCTGTGTGCAAAACCATTTGAGATCCACACGAACATTGTTCATGCCATTTTCGAAGAATTTTACGATCAGGGGGATCTAGAGAAAAAACAAGGGCGAAAGCCATTACCCATGATGGACAGAGAGAAAACACATTTAGTTCCATTGTCTCAAGTCAATTTTCTCTCCAATATTGGCATGGGCTGTTTTGAACTTCTCTGTCAACTCATCTCCGAGACTCGTCCACTCTTGGAAGGTGTCACGGGGAATCTTCTCAAATGGAGAGCCATTTCGGAACTGAACAAGAAGAAAACGGTTGATGGGACTCGGAAGCAGGCTGGAAATGATAAACAAATTAATATTTTTGATGCCATTCGGAGATTTGCAAAGTCCTCTAAAGATTCCGAATGAATCCATCCATCCATCCAAAATAAAATATATTATTATATATTAAATAACAAATCCTTAAACAAACTGAAGTAGCTCTCTATTCCTACAATATCTGTATACTTGTATTTATAAAGTTCACTAATTTTACTATTATAAAAAAATAAAATGTCATTTGTATTCCTACACACTATGCATATAATTTTGACTCATGTGATTTGTGCAAGTATATGCAATGCGCAATGTAAATGTAGTTGGAAAACTGAAAGCTGCATGTGACAGATACAGATACAGAGAGAAACGTCGGACGAGAGTTCCATAAAATATTGTACGACGTGTCACACACACGTTCTCAGACTCTGTTTGACACAGCTACATATATACTTTCTTAATAGAAAAATCAACCCCTTCTCAATAAGTTAATTAAATAAATCAAAATAAAAATAAATCTCTGCGTGATTTATTAACATTGATTTATTTATGAGAAGTTCTCAGTATCATCATCATCAGCACGAGCGAATCTAGGGAAATACAACACACTTAAGTGCAGTGGGAGAGGAAAAGAAACTGCAACCTTTCAGAATAAATAAGTGATAGGAAAAATAAACATCATCAGAGAAAGATAACCGTGAAACTCCAATTAGAAACCTAGGTTTATGTCTACACAATTTTCCCCTTTTACCTAGGTTAATAACGGAGGTAGGTTTGCAATGGAGACTAGGTTTTTAATTGGAGTTTTACGGTAAGTATAGGTGTATAGTCAAAGAAAAAAATGAACAAGATGACTCATTAAAAGTAAAGTTCATCGAAACAGAGTAATAAGGATATTTGTATCTTTTTGTATAGTGAGGAGTGCAGTTCGGGAAGATCAAATGTGTGTGATGATGTGATGGATGGTGGAATGTGACAAATGGAAATGTGGTAGCCATGTGTGGTCACACAATGTTTTCATGTATATAGGTAATGTGACAGCTGATCTGCGTCAGTATTGTATTGGGGGAAGTGAGCGCGAGTGAGAGACTGTATTGCCAATTAGTAGCCATAAAATGAATATAAAATCTCAAAAAAACCAACCTCCCTTTAATGTCATGCACTGTAGTTACATCAGTTACACGAGTATTCTATAATCTGTATGTATGTGTGTGTGTGTATTGGCAAAGTATCGAGAGATCAAAAATGACCCTGTCCTCCGTGCATAAGGAAATGTATAATAATCAAATGTGAGAGATGGAAAAAAAGTATAGTAGCATTTTATGACTATTTTCCTATGCACACAAACAAACACACACACACACTTCATTTCTATGTACAAAATAAGTGTTGCTGTTTTGTAATACAATTGGGAATCACTTGATTACTATCTTGGCGCCAGAGTGTACGGATCTACAAGTACTATACGGACACAAGGGATGAAAGAGAGAGAGAGAGAGAGAGAGCACGACACCATCATGATGAGACTCAGAGAGGATGACATGGCACAGGCCAAGAGACGATGGACGATGACACGTCAATTGAACCATAACCACATAAGCATTTGAGCACATGAGAACGCACATTCAATCCTTGAAAAGTTGAGCTTGAGGAGTATATACAAAATAAAACACAAAAATTTCAATGTTCTACATCACACACACAACACTTGAAATATTCTCTGTATCTCAGATCTCAGTCAATTTACTAATTTTTATACTTGTAGATGTGTGGCGTGTATACAGTATAATATAAAATTTTATTTGCATCTTTCTTATTTTCCAATTTTCAAGGTAAATTAGTCAGTTGACGACGACGCGACGTAGACGAGAGAGATTGTGAAGAAGATGAAGCAGAAAAATTTATAAAAATCCACCATTTGCTCACTGCTGCTGCATTTTTAACTTGAAACGTCGAGTTGTTTCCCCATTTTCTGTACACTGTATACCTACAACCTATACAATCCGAGTCCTGCAAATTCTCTAGGTATATACATTTTCAAAAGAGGCTTTGAAATTTAAATGCATATTGCAAAATGTTCAATGTGGAGAGAGGACATGCAACGTGTGTGCAACTGGATGAATTCAGAAGTGGATTCTACATATATAATTCAGAAATTCTTTCGAGAAACTAGAAATCTAAGGTATACTACTTGCAACTGATCTCTCTCTCTGGAGGGGAAAGATAGACGAAAATATTTTTATATAGAAGGGATACAAAAATCAAGAATGACTTTGACATTGCATTCTTTCCTCTTCTTTTCAACTTTGAAGTATATTTAAATATTTCACTGTCATCTACTTAGACCTCTGTGTATTTCATTTTGCTGTACTACACACATCTATACTCCAATGCAAAATGTGTATTTATTTTGCGTATACTGTCTGCTCAAGAATTTTCAGCATGCCTTAAAATGTGGTGTAAAACAAGAATCTTGAGGATAATCGTAGTCGTAATTATAAATTGCTTTTCTTACTATTCCTCTTCATTTATTTTTTGCAATGCAAGGAGAACCACCTCAAAAAATCATTTCCAAGTAAAAAAAAAAAAGAAAAAAAGCTGATTTCTTGAAACAAAATTTTTGGGATGTATTTGTACTTTTTTTTTTACAATAATAAAGTGATAAAAATATTGTTTATTATTATATTACGTATGCAAAGTGCAAACGTTGGACACATTGGTAAAAATGAGATATAGTTAAATCCAATTTTATCCTCACTGTTTTTTTTTCTGGATAAATGTGAGATTCTCTCTCTGTCTCTATAGAACTGACCATCAACAATCAAAACTGACTAGTATAAAAAAGCATATAAATGATCTCTGTAATTAAATCTGATTACTATATAAAAGCTCCAAGATTTATTGAAAAGATACAACATTTTATACATTAAGTTGTGCTTTTCTCACTGGTTATCAATGCAGTCGCAGTGTGTATAGAAAAAAGGGAAAAGGGAAAAGGTCAAACGAGTTATCATTGCATAATATCATTAGTATATAGTATCATGGTTAATTACGCATAACATTATTTTAGAATAATAATTAGCTGCATTTTTTCCATATGGGCTGAGAGAGTAAACATGTTTATAATTTATAATCATTCAGTCATTCAGCATTAAAACTTTGAATGGTCCGAACGTTGGACACACATACAAATGCTATATATTCCATATATGTAGAATCATATATTTACGAACTATATTCTGAAGAATTATTACGATGACGTGTGTGTTTTCAAAATTATTGGAATATTAGCCATGGACCATGGGGAAATAACGTTCATCGTTAAATTTAAATGGTAAATAGTCCATACACAACTGAATATCATTTTCCTTTTCCAATACTCACATTGGTTTGGTTTTGATTTAAGAATTGAAGTTGAAAATTGAAATTGAAATCCACAGCAGACGTAAACATAACCTTGTTCTCAGATCAAAAGCTCAATGAATATTCAAGATTATTTCGAGAAACTACAAATTATCAATGTGTATAGCTTTCACTGTTCCCTGCTAACTCTCTACATAATATACGATATATACTGTACAAAATTCAATTCAGTTAAATTACGGGTTACGGCACATACCAAACTGACCAAACTACACGCAACATATAAGAACACGTTGACGTACAACACTGAAGAACACCCAGATGTGTTTCTGTGTGACCGTATTGCCAAAAATACATGGAAATTTATACACATTATACATAGCAAAATCATAATAAATCCTTACATGCCAACATACTCAAATAATCTTGTATCATCTGTTCTGTTCAGTTCTACTGTGCCTGACTAAACCAAACCAGTAAAACTTACCTTCGACAAAATACTTTCTTTGATTACGTATATAATATATATAAACATAAACGGATGATTACACACAGTCAACCTACAAAACAATACAATATAAGACTAACAAGCGATTAGCTCCTGGCTACTGACTATTCCAACGGTAATGTAAAAATATGTAAATATACTAATACTACACAGACAGAATACCTCCACTTCTCCTACCTATACTATACTATACCATAACAAAGATATGATATTTTTTCTCAATAACGTACACACACATGACCACGACCATTTTTTAAAACGTTCTGTTTTTATAGAGAACCCATTTAGTTTTTTGTTATACACACACAAACTCAAGAGCAAAGAGTCAGTTTTCGCCGGTGCCATGTATCTACAGTCTATACACTTATGGAAAATGCAATGGACATTTAAAATGTCAAAATGAATTCCCACGCTCTTGTCTCTTGGACTATGGACAATTTAATTTTAATCGTCAAAAATTTTGTCGTTTGTTTGTCCAACGATGAGAATTAATTAAAGAAAATGAAAATCAGTTCATTCATATACGGATTTGACATTATGTGAATTTCTTGACGAAACTAATGAGCAATAATAATAATATTATTATTTATTATTATGACTATACCTATATACGGCTTTCCCATGAGGTCTGTAATGAAAATGAATCGAAGGAATGTTTACTGTGGAAAGATATGTAGGATTTTGCACATGTGCCTATATAGATAAAATAAAATAACATTATTATGTGTAGATGTGTATGCGTATGTGTATGTACTGTGTGTATTTATTTTGTCAATTTGCCTAGCTGTGTGGATGATACGATATGAGTGTGAATAATATATGACACATGTGATGATGTGTGTAGTTGAAAAGTTAAAGTTAAAACACTTGCATACATTATTGAGTTTGAAACCATAATAATAATAATAATAATAATAATATTATTGACACGCTTTAATTGCGTACAAACGAAGAGTCAACAGTCAACACATATTCAATATTGGGAAACTCCTTCACTTCAAAATGCATAATGCATTACACTTTCGGTAATACTTTCATTCTCTCTTCTGATTTTCCTTTTCTTCTTGTCCATATACCTACAATAATAAATAATGTGAATGCTACTCCTTGTAAGTTGTACATGCATTCTTGTTCCCTATATACGCAAACATTTTACCTATATGCTTGTTCTCTCATACTTAATACTCTCTTGTTCAGACTCGACTCACCATTCACACACATACATAATACATACACATAAAACTCCTCGCACTTAATATCTCTAATATCTTTTTTTTACTATTATTATTTAGTAATTCATACACGTTCAGCGTACGACATATATAACATAACATAATATTTGCATACGTGTATAATACCTATGAAGATATCTAAATTTGCTTATTTTACTGTTATATGTAAGTCAGTCACATATATATTGTAGACCCAGAACAGTCGACAAAATGAAATGAAATGATACGTCAAGTAACTTAAATGTACATTTTGCATACCTATATATACAGACAGAATCTGCTGCTGTCTGAAAGATATTCTACAACGATATATAGAGAAAATCATATAATATCTGCTTAATGTTTTTATACGCTAGTGTAAATAATCTGTGTAGGAAATACATACGTGTTGTGTTGAGAAATTAAGGGTTGCGGCCGGTAGAAGATTCGTTTTCGTTTTATGCATCTCTCTCTCTCTCTCTTGTCATAAATCCTTTCTCTTGAACAATCAAAAACTATCTGAATCTCTACCTACATTCAAATTTAAACTTCGTCGTCTTCTTTGTTTGTCTCTCTGCCCGTGGGTTGTCGAGTCTCTTTCGTCTTTAGTCTGGGGAATTCCGTTATCTGCTACCGACCTTGGCTACAGTTTTTACAGTTCATCATTTTAATTTCCATGTTGTTTCAAGTCAAAAACTATATCTATATGAGCAACAAAAAAAAGGAAATTACATAGAGAAATTAGTTTAAACTCTATACAATCATTATTAATGTCTTTCAAATTCATATATGTTTCAAGTTGTTTTACAATCATTTTTTGGCACGTAGATTAGATACATAATACATAGTAACAGTTATAAAAGCTCAAAAAAAAAACTATCGCATATATTTTGTTTGTTCTTGATGATATACTACAAAAATCTAAAAAGATAATCTTAAATCCTCAAAGGATTTCCTGATGATACTGATAATGAAATGTT
This sequence comes from Gisinianus flammeolus, assembly GCA_034699125.1. Classification (NCBI taxonomy): domain Eukaryota; kingdom Metazoa; phylum Arthropoda; class Collembola; order Symphypleona; family Katiannidae; genus Gisinianus; species Gisinianus flammeolus. The sequence continues at coordinate 13,426 of JAIUND010002774.1, read as the reverse complement.
AAATCTGTTTACACCATATTTTGTCTTTTTATCTATCACAAATTACAAAAGATATACGCGACTCTCAAAAGACTCAACACATATGACAAGTTAATATTATTTGTAATGAGAGGAGATTTGAGATTTTGCCCTGTGGCGTGTTAATGATCAAGTCTTGAGTTGTTGATTGTTGAAAGTTTCAACTTGTTCATATAGTTTACCGTCCACCGTCATTAAATGTTTTCCCCCCATTGAATATACTAATAAGTCATAAACAGTAAGTACACACACACACACACTACAAACACGTTAACGAATGTTTCAAAAAAAAAAAAATTTCTCTGTATATCATAATAAGTTATGACCGAAGCTTTTTTCCAATCCATGCAACATGCATGCGCATGCATTCCATTCCATATTCTGCTGTATGCTCTTGTCAATCTTTTCCCGTTTCACTTGTAATAATTCCTTTGAAAGAAATTTCTCTTAAAGCTGTTGTTTTTCGTGGAAATTTGACAAAAATTTCCATTTCAAATTATTCAAACTAAGTCTACGCATCTTTCAGTCCTTTTTTGTCATACGTATCGTATATATATATGATTTCATAATGAATATTGCATGCACATTTCCATTCTGGGTTTTTTACTCTCTCTGCGCTGTATGCATCATTTCGATTTCTTTTCCACTCAAATAATTCTTGCATGATGATTCTTAATTCCCCATGTCGTTCAACTATGTAATTTCACTGCATATAGTTATTTGTTTTGTTTTTTTAACAAAAAACTAATGACTAAACAAACATTGAAATTACGTAGATACCTACTGCAAAAACTCTACATACCAGAATCACTACCTATAAAACTGAAAATCAAAATCTAGTGTAGTGTTTGGACAATAAAAAAAACTACTGTACAATAATTCCAAAGCTTTTGAAGAATTTGACCTTTAATTTTGGGAGTTAGATCTCAACAACTTGTGACCTTCGTTTTTTTTTGTCTTCAGTATGTTTTCATTTGAACAGCCGCCTCTTGTATCCTAATACAAGAGACAATACAAAACGATACGTTTTGTCTTTGTGTTCAATGAAATGAAATGACAGTAATAATAAAATATGTCTAATTTTGCTACACTGTTTCTAATTTTGACCGATGTGACTTGTGAATGAAAGTGTGACCGGTGTCCAGTGTCAATGAAAAACGTATAATATTTTTTTAAGTTGAATGATGCAAAAAAAAGAGACAAATGATAGCAGCAGATATCATATAAAAAATGTAAAGAACTGAATGAATGAGTAACAATAAGAGAGCAAGAGAGAGAGAAAAGGTACTTTAGGAGAAGAGTTGTGTTATTATCGCATGGTAAGCACTAAACAGTGAGAGTTTAGTGTAAAATATTCTAGTAAATGTAACGTAATATAAACAAGATTTTTCTCGTCTGTACATGTAAAAAAAGCGTGTTATATGCAATATTATGATTTTGTGAGTCAGTGTATCTGTATACTTAAATATATATGTGTGTGTGTGTTGGAGTAGTTAGTGATGGAAAGGGGAGGGGAAAGGATTTGCATACGCATACAGTACACATATATCATGCAGGTGAATGCCATTGGGATTTTGCGATGAAGGGAATGATGTCAAGAAGTGTTTATATAACCACAGACTCACAGAAATTTGTGCTTGTCCCCAAGTTACTTGACCATTTGACGTATGTAGTGTGTAAATCATCGAATTATTATGCTGAAAGTTAAATAACTAACTAAAATGTGTATAGTAAATAAAGTAAAAAAAACACACACACACTGTAAAAGTGTTTCACCTGCTGTAAACTACAAAGTAAGTAAGTACATAGGAAATACTGAATAAATGTATGCTCGAATGCAATAACTATATACATCAATGATTTAATGTAGCATATATAATAGTATACACTTACGTTGGATTATATTATTATCGTGTCTGCAGGTCTGTCTGTACATATAATAATTGAAATCTTGAAATCTTCAAAATTTAGCATTGGTTCTTGACATTAGATTACGTAATCAGTAACATTCAGAAGAAGAGGCATAATCATACTATATATTACAGTAGTTAGTCTCTATAGTTTATACTAGAGTATAATAGGAATAGGAAATAGAAAAGATAGAGATAGGGTACAAAGCTTGAGCACGAGTAGACATTAATTTAGTAATGAGAATTATATTTGACGTTCCAAATCCAATCAACAACACAGATGAGGATATTATGATTGTGTGTGCTCTTATAACTATTACAACTCCATATTATAGATCTACTAGAACTCTCGAAAGACTCTCTGGACAGATTGAACATGAGAATGTAATAATAATAATAATCATAATAATATTTTTCTTATTCCTGTAGCCGGAACTACTTTAACTTTAACCTCACTTATTTATTTTCAATATTTTTTTTCTGTTGGGGTTAGCCAAGGATCTTTGCTTTGGCACATTGAAAAGTGTAAATAACAAAAATTAACAGTTTGAATGTCCACCGTGTAGCTCAATCCATGCCATATTCTTCAAATGAATAACTGACAGGAGAGCCTCTCTCAATGTACATCGTAGTCAGCATGCATATAAAGATACGTATGTGTAGTTTTTCTAAATTGATTGTGATATATATTTAGCACATTCTGAATGCTCACAATTAGTAATTGTGATTTGTGACGACTACGATTAATAAATTCATATTATACATGTCTAAAATAGCTATGTGTCCAATCTACCTGTAACATGTATATGTAATATAATGTATACAATAATAATTTAGACTTACTTATTACGTCTTTTATCCATGATCCAAAAGTCGAAAATCCTTTTTAGGCTTGAGGAGGTAATTAAACTCTAGTGTAATCGAAGTGCAGAGGGTCGCATATGTCGATTTGTGGAATAGCCAAAGGGTCCAATTGAAAAATATTGTTGAAGTGTATTATGGTTGAAGAGCAACTGCATCATATTTTTTTTTTCTCATAAACTTCCTATGAATATTATTGAGTACACACAATCACAAACATACAGATTATGAGTACATAGTTCCGGTCCGGTCGACCTTGTCATTTATTATTGTGGCTGTGTGCGGAAACATTTTTTCATATCATACTTCCACACACACATACACAGATATTCTTATTACTATTCAATCTCTCTGTATAGTTTTTTCTTTCATTTTTTTTTAAATGATCACAGAAACAGGTTATTTAATAATTACTATAATAAGAAAATGTATTACGCAATGGTCCAACTGACAATTGGCAATTGGTAAAGGATACTATATACACATGTAATATGTAAGATGTAAGATGTAATATGAAATTATGATATTAGTTAAATTATAAAATTGAGAGAGACTTACATGTTGTATTTTCCTTCTTCTTCTCTGCTCTCTCTCTCTCTCTCTCTCTCCCTCCTTTCCTCTCATCTTATTTTGTACATTTTCATTTCCCATTCGGCATTCATTCCTGGAACACTCCCAAAACTATCTCATGCTTAAACGTGCCCATGATTTATTATGGAATAAATTCTTGACCGTTGACAGCATTTATATGTCTTCAAATGTTATATTGTTCTGTCAATTAGAATATTATTGTTCCTAGTTAATTATTTATCTAATTGGCAGGGAACTGAAGGCTTTCAATCTGTTCATTTTCATTCCAAATTATTTCATCCACACACTTCATGCTCGTACACGACAACTGACACATATACTACAAGACATAAACACAAACTAACACTTGAACTAACATGGGTATATATAATATAAGTATATATTATATATATACACATACAATAAAATTATTATGCAATTATTATTATAGTGTAGGAAGATCGATCTTGAATCTCACATACGAACATGCTCATTCATACATCATACACATCTCAAAAATATCAAGTATCAAAGCTCACCGGAAGCAACAGGAAACTGCCATGAATCATGAGTCGAGAGATGTGGAGCTAGCTGAAGTTGACCCTAGAATTCATTTATAAGGATAGGTTTGTTAATTAGACACACAACATTTTCCCATTTAGTACTTACATACGTACATTATAATTCATATCTTGTTATCATATATTATTTGTCTTTTGTATATATTTCATATTTTTGTATTCTATATACACATGCAAGTTTACATTTACAATTTAATTTCACGAGTCACACAAAATTTAACAGGTGCGTCACAATTAAGATCATGATCGATTTATCTATTTACACCATAAACCCATAACCATTTAACTTTTATGGCATTTCCTTTATACTAAATTCTCGGCTCATTTCAAATGAGTCATTGCTTCTCATTTCCATACATATATATATATATAATATACTAATCACGAATATATGATGTATGGCCGTCTTTGAACTTGGGTTACAAGTCTTTTATTGTAATTAAAAAGTCCATATGACGATTAGATCAAAACCAAAACTCACCTTATTATTATTATTATTATGTATGAACTTGTAATTTTCAATACCAATACAGGAATGAGGAAATACAATAGAAATTCTTGGCTTTTTTGGTCATTTGTTAATTACTTAATCTTAATGTAACTGTAAATATAATCACTTAATTGAGATCCTGTCCAAACTTTTATCTTTTAAATCTTAAACGCTTTGATAATCCAATAAACAAGTCTTGTTGAACAAGACTTTTTTTGCCCTTTGTTACATTGCAAATTGTACGTTAAAGTTACTTACAATAAATGCGGTGAGTCGAGTTGATATTTTGTAGTTTAAATTTTCAAGTTGAAAACGCAAATAAACTATGTACAAACGTTGACACTTAAAAAAATGTTGATCTCGATTTAATTTAATACTTTCATAAATCCATCTCTGTCAAATCACAATTTACAATTAATTGCAATTTGTTCACAGACACACACAATTTTTTTTTACAAGGTTTTTTTCTCCAATCCGGACTCTGTTTTTGAAAAACTCAGCATGTGGTGCGAAAATAATTTATGGCTTGGTCCAATGTCGAAATGGTGAAACTGAAAAAATTATTATTATTATTATTATTGATATGATTTCGTTGAATGAATATTAAAAATAAATAATTTATTGTGGGGAAACGGATGTCAATCTCAATACTAAATGATTTAATGAGCGGATGTGTCTAAAATGTATCTATCTATATATTTATATATATATATATATATATTTACATACCAATAATAATAATAATAATAATAATAATAATCTCACATCTTGATAGAGTTATCAAAAAGATAATCTCACATGTAAAAAAAAAAAAAGTTAATTAAAAAAATGGACAGTACTCTTGTCCATAAATATATTTACTTATATACAATGACAATACTAATAATACAGATATTTTTTTTTTGTTCCTTGACAGTACAATTATATATACATGCATAAAAATCCTACTTATGTATTTTAATATATATCTGTAGATATTCGTTAGTCTAGTACTCGTAAAAAAAATGGTTCTCTGTGAATTATGTGTAATGAGATGTCTTATTCTAAATTCCAAATTCGCTATTCGCTATTACTTCATAACCGTGGCTATATGTTATGTTGATAACGTTTCTAGAATATAAGCATATGATAATAATAGGTATACATACACATATATAGACAAACTGTCTACAAGTAGATTCATCAGTAGACGAAAGATTATATTCAATATTGTATATGTATGTACAGAGTTTCATTTCACACAGGTACCATTTACGTTTCACAGGTCTATAGAATTGTAGAATAATGGGAGGTACATATAATATCATATGCTCTAACCTTAGTAATAATATATTATTATTATTATATAATCTCACATGATTGGACTCCCATGCACACACACAAACACACAAACACACATACACAGGTAGGATTTCGATTGCAGATTTCACTCTCATTCTCATAGCTCTGAGCTCCTCAAGATATTAAATAATCATATATATATGTGTGTATATATATATATACGATAGAAGACAGACACACACACAACACACAAGCATATGCTCATTTATATAGAAACAGTTAGTAGTTAGTAGTTAGTTGGACTTATAGGGACTTGGCTCAGATGGAAATGTGAAGGAAGGTGTGATTTGCATGTGCAGATGTTTGTGTATGTTTGTATTTGTATATGTATTATGTATACTAGTCGTCCTGTGGTGTGTTTGTATATATGATGGGCAAATTGCAATATGTAGATGTGTGTTTGGTTTGTGGTGTCCCACTGACTGACTGACTGACTCCCTGATGTTGTTCATTGTTAATTGTAAATGGGAAGAGCGGAAAAAGAGTGATGACGGAGGAATGTAGGGATTATATAGTCAGTACAAATACAAGTGGAAGGACAAAAACCGCTTATTTAGTTAAAGTCCATCAGTTCGTCAACGTCTTCTTCAAACGTTCTTCCTAGCTTCTTTCACTCTGTGTGTGCGAACACTCAGCTAAATATATTTACTTACTGCTTACCAGCATCAGTGAACACTTTTTTTTTCTTTTTTTTTTTGGATATTCCATATTCCTTTTTAGTTTTTCTGTAGTGTGTCAAGTTTGGTGGTGAAGAATTAAAGAATTAAAGAATCCTGTCATTGTCAGGAAAAAGGAAGGAAATATATACATAAGTAAATAAAAGAAACTGTAATATATTTATTGGAAAGTAAAAGTATATAACTGTATAAATAGAAAAAACAAATCAATTTTGATTTGCCACATCACACATAAAAATTTCTTTTTATACTAAAAATGTTTGATAAAGTGCGGAGTATGGGGAAAGAGAAGGATAAATTAAAAACGGATAATATTCATAATAATAATAATAGTAATGATAATAAATCCAGCAGATTCACACCGATTCTGGATAGATTTGTGCGACTGTGTGTGAATTCAAATTACAGTACGGATTTCCGGTTCTCCAGTATGTCTGTGCTCATTGTTTTAGTGTGTTGTTTCGTGTCCAGTGCCTGGTCCACTCCACAATTATCATTTATTCAACCCCGAATTCAACTTCAACCCCAACGACAAATTCAACTTCAATCCACGCAACAAGTTCAATTCCGACCACCACCTCAACAACTACAACAAGTACAACAACAGCAAATACAACAATTGAGACCTCCTCAACCACCACCAGCCCGACCACAAATCCAACCAGTTTCCGAATTCCATGAAGATCCTGCCCTTGTTCAGGTATATATTTCATTATACGAACAACAAATAATTACTTATTTACTATATCAAATTCAAAATTTGGTTTCAAAACGATTATAAAATATATAAGTACTGTGATTTCTTTTTGATTCCTTCAATATTCATATAATATGAATTATTTATATATTTATATATTTCCATGTCCACTATTGTCCGCAGCTCATGAACAATGCTTTGGAAGAAGCTACAGCCACTGTGGAGATCCACACGGAAAAACATGGACATTCTGGACATGGAGGTTTGAATGATATTGGATCCGGGAATAATTCCCATACATATTGTAAATTCACACCAACCACCGAGAAAATCGGTCGAGTGAGTAATGTGAACTTGAGAGCTTTTGAAATCCTCACTCGTCGCTATTCCATGCCCAAACGTGAGTATATTTGCATTTGCATTACACATTTAAAATTAAAAAAAACTTCTACTAACGATAAATTTCTGAAAACATAATATACTTCAAAATTTAAAATCGCATATATATATATATATATTTATATGCATTAGGGATGGCCATTAAACTGTTGTCTGCACGACTTCCGGCCTATTGTAGTCGCTCCGTCTCCGAATGTGATGCTTTCTCCAAATATCGAACAATCGATGGGACATGTAACAATTTGGAGCATTCCCTTTGGGGCTCCTCTTTCACACCATTCGCCAGACTCGTCCCAGCCCTGTATCAAGATGGATATAATGCACCCAGAGGTAAAGGATTTATTATACAATACATTTACAATTACATAGTCATCATTAATTATAACAGCATAGATAAGTGACATCAACTTAAATCATAAGATATGCACGAGACTTGAAGTTTCTATATAAGAACGACTTTGAAAAAATCCATTTTAAATCGACAATATATTATTAATTAATAATTATATATATTTATATATTTTGCGCGCATGCAGGAGGTTGGGCAGACTCGACCCTCCCAAATGCTCGAGTCGTCTCTGCATCCGTCCATCACGATCACATTGCTCCAGACTTGAAGATTACGAATATGGTGCCTCAAGTGGGACAATTCCTGGATCACGACTTGACTTTGACCCCGGAGAGTGATCATCGTTGTTGTCAACACAATGTGAAGGATGTGGACTGTTGGCCCATTCAAATTTTCCCAAATGATCCATTCTACTCAAATGTGAAGAAGCCACAAACTTGCATGGACTTCACTCGTTCCACTCCCTACTGTTTCCCATCCACCACGGGCGTCCGAGAACAATTCAACATCCTCACCGCCTTCATGGATGCCTCTCAACTGTATGGTTCGGAGGACGTCCGTGGACGACAATTACGTCAATTCTCGGGTGGTCGAATGCGAGCTCATCATGCCAATCCAAAGATGATGCCGGAAGTGGATCAAGTCCGTGCTCTGACTGGAGAAGGAATTGAATTCATGGGTTATTTCATGGGGGGAGATGAACGAGTGAATGAGATGCCCGCCCTCACCGTCATGCACACCCTCCTTTTCCGTGAACATAATCGACTCGCGGATCTCATCTCAAGTCGACGACCCTTATGGAGTGATGAGCAAATCTATCAGGAGTCCCGGCGGATCCTCATTGGAGAATGGCAGAATATGATTTACGGAGAGTATTTACCCATTATCTTGGGGGATCATGCAATGGACCGATTCGGACTCACTCTCACTCAAAATGCATACTCCACATATGATCCGAGACAGGATCCAACCATTTACAATAGCTTTGCCACCGCCGCCTACCGATTCGGTCATACGTTGATCAATGGACTCGTCCGTCTGATGATCGGACTCCGAGAGATTGGTTTCTATCGCGTCCGAGACAATTTCTTTGATCCATCCCAAATCATGCAGAATAATGGGGCGGGCTATGATTATATTCTTGGGGGTTTGATGGCACAGAATGCTCAGACTTATGATCCCTTCGTGACGGAGGATCTCGGGAATTTCCTTTTGAGGAATAAAGAGGATGACTTTGGTGGGGATTTAATTGCTCGGAATCTTCAGAGAGGACGAGAACATGGGATTCAAGGGTATAGTGTGTATCGGCAAGTGTGTGGGTTGAGTCCATTGACCACTTGGGCAGCTCCTCCCACGGAAATCCGACCGGAAGCATGGAAGAAATTACAATCCTTCTACACGGAGCCCAGTGACATTGATTTGTTTACGGGTGGACTCGTGGAGTTCCCGGTGCCGGGTGCCATTTCCGGAGCCACTTTCAATTGTCTCAAGTCCAGACAATTTGCTCGACTCAAACATGGAGATCGTTTCTTTTTCACACATGGTGGACAGGCTGGCTCTTTCTCACAGGAACAATTGGATGCTCTGAGACGTGTCCGACTCGGGGATTTACTTTGTCAAAATAGTAATTTGGCAATGACCACTTGGAATGTCTTCAAAGTCCCATCTGGAGATAATCCATGGTTATTTTGTAATGATCCTCAACGAGGATATTTAAATATCGATGTGTTCCTCAGGTGAACACTGTATAGCCGTGTACAAGAGAGAAAGTGTGTGTGTGTGTGTGTGTGTGCGTGTGTGTGTGCGTGTGCGTGTGTGTGAGAGTTGTGAGTAAGATGAGGCTGAACATAACTTAAATGTAAATTTTAATTATTATTATGGTAGATGCGAGTCGTCATTCGTGTACATATGTGGAACCAGAATTCTGTGTACATACAATTTGTAAATAGTATCGAGATTATTTTAATCATTTTATTGTTGTGTTTGGTGTTTGCATTTTCAAATTAAGTTATATATAGATAAATATTTACTTACTAAACAAAATCCATTTTATTTTGTCTGGACACATAGCTTTCGTTTTTTTCGTTAGTTATTAAGTATAGAAAAACAACAAATGTGTATTTTTTTATTTGTAAAATATGTATGTATATGTAGAGAGTGAGAGTGCGAGAGTGGGAGAGAAACTTGGCAAATCCTAACTGTAATTTAATTGTATAATTTATAATTTATCATCCTCGGGAATTCTCACACACACTTTGGTAAATCAGCCCTGAACGATAGACAAAAGTGTTCTAATTGTAAGAAAACGCAGACAAAACCTGTTAGTTATTCAGTGCAAGTGTGAAACTGAAAACGGGAAATCTTTAACTTATTATAAACTAACGTCACACTGTCACGTCACGTCACGTGGTTAGTTTAGTTACTTTGTTTAGTATCTTCAATTTTTCTTGAAAATGCAATAATATACGAGGAATTTTTCGTGTGTGTAGAATATTTTATTTGATAGTTTCCTAATGTAATGAAATATGAGATGATTTTGAGGAGCCTACGCACCATGCAGCTTACAATTAATTGTGTCATATACTCGTTTTCCTTTTCTTTTGATTGATCAATTTCAATTCTCACTGCACAACCAAAACCTACACACGAAATATATACTCAATTGTCACCGTACAAACGCAAACGTTGATCAAGTTTTTACTTTGTTGTAATCGAAAAGCTCGTAACGTCGCGTCGTAACTCGTCCAAAATGTAGGTTTGTAAAATGTATTATCAAGTTGTGAAGAGTTGTATTATTATTATTATTATATAGATATATAATATTATTTAGTTAGGATTTGAAAATTTAAGGGACTGTAAGTATTATTATTATTATTATTATTATTATTATTATTATTATTATTACTAAGAGATGATATAGTGGATTTGCTTGCCATATGCCATATGCCATGCAAAATGCAAATTATACTTATACGTGTAATCAAATGATTCCAATTCCAATTCCAATTCCAAAGTGTGGAAGTTCTTACTTAATTTAATTGTACTTATGGAAGAGAAAAAGAGCTTAATTTATTACAGATTTTTGTTTAAGGTGTATAGACGAACGACAGTAGACAGCCTATATACACAGATGCACTCATTCGGATTCTTCTATATATCTTATACTGGTTGACTTTTATCTGGTTTTTTATTTACATATGCACTATACACACTTACCTACAATTTATATACTTTTATTATAATGGTACTCTTTTATATATACTATCAAATATCAATTTCAATTTCCGCAACTTTGTTTTCTTCTCCTTTTCTTCGCATTCTTCTTCTTCTACTTCATATTCTTTGTCTTCTCTTTCCTCTTTTGTGTTTCGTTTGTTATGTTGTTGTGTGTTCGCAGTTGCACGCTCTAATTTATTATATATTATTCAATCTGTGCTGTGTGTGTTTGTGTTTGTATTTGTATTTGTATTTATGTGTTACTTCATTATGACTTGCGGTCATTTAAAGTGTACACTATGTATTTAATTTTTTTTCCTTCACTCATTTCATTTCCTCTATCTTTCCATTAGCCATATTGTAAAAAAAGTAAATAATTTTTTATGTATCCTGTTAGTTTGTTTGTTTGTTCATATATATATGTATATTCTTCCGTTTTACTTATGCACATACAAAATGTACGTATACACGCCTTTTTACTCTGTCGCGAATTCCCTTTGATGATACTTTCTATATAATATATGGAAATTGTAAAACAAACAAATATTGTGAGAAATCTCATCGTAAATTGACAGCTGCCTGTGTGTATGTGGACGGAAGAAACAGGAAAAAAATTGAAACAGAAGCACAGAGAAAAAACATTGTTCAAATCACTAGAATGCTCAAAAAAGACAAAAAAAACAAAACAATATAAGAATCTGACTGTAGTTAGATGAGACTATACAAGTATTAATTAAATTAAATTAACTAACGCCATTTAATGTATAAGAATATGTGGGGAGACGCGAAATATGTTTCGTGTGTAAACTCTGTAAAATAAGTATAATATTGTATTATGCAATTTTCTGTATTATTTATATTACAAACGTATTTACTTAATGTAAAAAAGAGAAATGGAATACCTATATAAAATGTATTTGCCTATACATATATAGGTTTGATATTTACTGTGTGAATAAACTATATTATTTTTCTGAAATCTCAAATGTCTGCACTGATTTTCATTTACCAAACTTATCACTTACTATTTCTACTATCAAATTTTGTTTTTTTTTTGGAGGTATGGGGAATTTAATACACTTTTTTGGGAAGTAACTCAAGATGAAATACCTACATAATGCAATATATGAAATCATTTGCAATTCTCTACACTTTCAATTTCCAAATACTTACAATTGTCTAAACTCGAAAGATTACTAAAAGTAAACTTGTACTGTGATAATACATTATAGCTTTCGGATAGATTTCACTGCTTCAACCGAACGTTCGGAGAGAGAAGTGAGCCCATAATCCTTTGCCCAACCTGAAAAACCGAAAAGAACGGCAGAAAAATCATTCCGGATTTGATTTGTAAATCAAGTTTCATGAACATGAAACTAAAGAAAGAATTGATGTAATTAGATTCTTCTGTAATGAAACACTTACGTTGAAAATCCTTCGCCTTGCTCTCGTCTCGATGAAAAGTGACTTGAAGATTTATTAGGCATCTCCGTTGAAACGCGTAGGTACAACTGACCAAGGAAATCGGAGAGCCAACTTCTCCATCATTTTCCAAAGCAATCAAGCTCATCCCCAATGTTTTCAGTCCTAATCAAATCCTTATTATTATTATTATCGAAACAGTTCCAAACTATATTTGTAGTACTATAGCTTTCAAATTAACAGTTAATCATTATTTTAGTTTAATTTAACTTACCCGTCAACACTGTGTAAAGGGTGCTCTGGATTTTTTGCCCTCGATCATCCTTGCAACTACGTAAATATTTATGTACTTCATACTTCATGCTTTTGTAAATAAACATTAACTGGAGTTGATAATTTTTCAAGCCAAATAATAATATTGGATTGGGGCATTGTAATTATAATTGGCTTAATTTAAATAGGTATTTTAATTATCATTAAAACTTGTGTGGGCATAGAAATTTCGGCTGGAGCAAGACTGACGATATAGCTTTGAAATCCTCAGACGCGTCTACAACGCAACGCCAAGAATTTCAAACAACTATAAACAGAGTGCTCGGTCGTATTTCGTATTTCAAGACTGCAGACTGGAGACATTTTCGATTTGGAATTTAATTGTTGTGGTTTATTATGTATTAACTGAATACCACACTTAAAAACACTGTCGTCGAGAGCGGAAATGGCACACATCGAATTAGTGAGAAAAAAAATCTCATTAAGCAAGGGGCGGCCTTACACACCGAGCGAGCCAATGAGAAGCGTTTGAAAAGTAAGATGGAATTTTGTATGCACGATAACGTAAACTGAGTTCATACATATGAAACTCAATAATGTCCATCATTAAATTTTTAATTAA
>JAIUND010002773.1:0-19963 GCA_034699125.1 Gisinianus flammeolus | reverse complement strand
AATTAATGGTAATTAATTACCGTGCTAGTGAATTCACTAGTGAAAAATTCATTACCAAATTAATTACACAACACTGAAATGAAGGAAGACAATTTTTCTCTCGTACATCGTATAAACTCTCGTTTAAATCCACGAAAAAGGAATTCCTAAGTAAATAGTTTGTGTGTTCATTTCACATTTAAATGTAATCATTTGTCATTATTCGTATTAAAATAGTGTGAATCGTTATTTGCACATTAATATACATAATATACAGTGTTGTAGTCATATACTCGGATGTGTATATTCTATAGATTTCTTATTACTAAAGTTCTGGGAAGGTCGTTTCTTCTTCGTTTATTAATAAAATAATTTTATTGATTATTCGTTGTCATTTTAATGTTTTCCAGCCGCTGTTGCAACAATCTTTGAGCTGTGGAAAATTTTAATATTTCAATTAGTTTATGTTAATCTGCACAGTTCAGCTGTCGTTTGGAGTGTGAATAACTTTGCCTCGTGAATTTTGTGTATAGAAATTCTACACTCTCCACCGCGTACACGGACACCTGGGATTTTATTGACAGCAAAAAAATTTATAATAACAACAATAACTATTTTGTGCAATACTGTGGGTTTCAACTTGAATAATGATCTACTGTATTAAATATTGATAGGTAGCTGTGCTCAGTTTATCAATTTAAATAATTTATTAAAGCTTGTTCCAATTTCTACTGTGGTTCCGTTAGTGTAATTCAAAACATTGTATGAATATGGATTAATTCACTTGACATCTTCATCGTATACCGGGTAAGAACAATTACTATGTTACTTAATATATCATTGGAAATTCCAATTTGGAATGTGTATTATGTTGTAAATACATCATTAAACTTAATTAAATTAAATCAAATCAGTTTCAAAATATGAGTCATAAACCATGTATATATCACAGTCAGAAATTTCTGTAAAAATATATCCTCTTTATTACGAAGCGATACAGTAAATGTTCAAGTGAAATCAAGTAAAACTAACATAGAGTCCAGTAAAATTAGTTTAAAATCAGATAAAATTTTAAATGATGGTAAGTGAAATTTTAAATTTTACTTGATTTCAAGTCTGTGGATTTTTATATGCCCCTTGCCTCCAAATCACGTAACATTAGTTCCATATCAAGGTAAATTTTACATTTTGCTATAGGTTAAATTGTATACAGTTTTGCGAGAATGATACGTTAGTATGTTACACATCATATTTTATATCGTTTTCAATTTAAAGGAAATTCATGTTTCAGCAACAATAATTTAAGTAGAGAAAAATTTAAGTTTGGTTCAAGTACTTAGTAAAATTGTACAGTTATTCTCTCTTTCTTAGTCACAGGTTGAAAAAATTAATCCATTAAGTGATTTAGGATGTCAATTTATGCATTAAAACAGTCGTCAACAGTGCATATTATATTATAAAGATGTGTCTTTTCGAATCATATACATTTTGAAATCTAATTTAAAGTTAGATTTAAAACTTGGAGAGCTGTACAATTATAATGACAAAAGAATGGAGACGCACGTTATGCAACAAAAACCAATAATTTGGTCAGGGTCAAGGACAGCAAGTTCTAAAGGCTTTGACAAACGATAGCTAAGAATTTTGTATAATCGTAGTGGGAGTGAAGCACATCAAGTATAGTATACAATATGTATATACACAAGACAAATAATAAGGGACACTTTCCGTAAATAAAATATATGTGTTTCATGTGATTAAAAATCCTATATACTTACATATATGTATATACATATATATATATAATTATATATATCATATTATGGAAATACTTTTGAGTAAAGCTGAATGTAGCTTTATTCTTTCTATATGTATCAGACGTAACACGTAACTTTCGTTGAATTGAAACCTGTTAAATTAGTACATATACATAAATACATATGTATAATATATATATATATACACGCTTGCTTTATTTCCCATGTGTATCATATTATGTACATATTATCTAATTCATTGTCTCAAAATCAACAACATGGGACTTGGGACTAAAATGAAAGGCAGTACTATACTATAACAATAAGTATATATGTATACTTTATAAAGTATTAGTAAGCTTCCAGCAGTATCCTCTGTTCCAGACAGAATATTCTATTACATTGCCAACTTTATTAAGCTCCAACCACTTTCGTTAATGCATCTGTATATAATAAGGTTATTGTATTATTGTATCAATAATCTACATTAAACTGATCATGTCTGATCGAAACTTAAAGAAACTGCGAGTATCATACTCACAATGTCTTGCTATATATAAATTATAGCTGTACAGAAATATATACTATAGAGTCTGTTTATGCTATGGAACTATGGAGGTTATAAAGAACTATTTAATTTAATAATACTTTGTTGTAAGAAGAAAAACAACTTGTTGTACATGAAATCGTATACATGAAAGAATAATGAATTCCATCCTCATAAACAAACCTCTTGTTGGGATGGATTGGGTTTGAGTTGGAAACCACAAATGACATTAACTACATACTCACTATGATAATGGTTTGATCATGGGATCATGAGTTGCTCACATGTTGCGTGTCTCTCAAATTCTCTTTCTAGTCTGTTCCATAAAATTAAATTTCGATTGTTTTGTTTCACGGTTCTTCTTTACCTTTAGAATGAGTTCATGCTATAGCTATAGTTGGTGCTAATTGCTAATGATATTTCAGATTTTATAATAATAATATAGTAATAAAGCATCACTAGCAAGTGATATAGTACAGTATTATTCTTTTAGAACTTTGCACTTTCTATGTTGTAAGCATAGAAAGTGCAAAGTTCTAAAAGAATAATACTGTATATAGAGAGATATGAATTTTCTTAATTACATTTTAAGGATTTTTTTTTTCCAATGTTGACAAAAATAAAAAAGTATCTATAGATGTTGAGAAAGAAATGTTGAGAAAGAAATATAATGAGGAGTCGGGTGTAAATTGAAGACTTGTTTAGAGTTATTGATTGTTGAGTTGTGTTACACAACTTGTGTAGTACAGTTTATACTATAAACTTTATAGTATATAGTATACACTCAAATACACTGTACTTACTACTTATACGTCTTGTAATATTTCAGCAAACGTAAGTTTGAAGAGTTGCGTTCAAGTTTTTATTTTCCGCCCGTGAGATGAGAATGACAATACAATTCTTTATGAATACGTTAATGTTATATATATAGAGGGAACGAACTTGATGTAATTCTTGAGAGTTTGTTGATGGTAATAGTAAACCTATATACCTGATCTAATAGAAAAATCATATTGTGTGAGTGAAAAGAAGCGGGTAGACATCTGACTGCGCTCGAACCTGACAGACACTCGAGGACGTGTGTAGCTCTTAACGCTCTTTATAAAATATAGGTACTTAATGTGTTATACAAAAATCAAGTAAACAGATATACACCGCGAGAGAGTTCAGAGTCAGACAGACAAACGCAGCACGTGCAATCCAATCCATTTCTAATCTGAAGCTCTTACGGAAATGTCGTCTTTTTCTTGTGTGTGTTGTTCTGCCTGAATTTCCTCTCTTGTAAAAGTGTATAGTGCTTGCTTCTCTCATCTCTCTCAGTCAGACGCAAACTACTACTATTTTCAATTTCTAGACATCTGTGGCTTAATTCAAATCCAGGCAGATGTACAATTTCTGTGCTGTCATCATCGTCTTCGTATACTACCACACACTATCTATAGTATCTCTATATTATTATTATTATTGGGGTCAACATTAATAATTTAATTGCTCAGAGTACTGTAACTATAATGGATAATTCGTCGTGTATACGCATAGTAGATGTGAATACAGTAGTAGTATTTAATAGTAGGGAGTGAGGACTGTACAAATCAGTTTTTTTAGGGTTGCTTACAAGTACATGCATATAGGATATAGGATGACTCTACTTTCTCATATGGAATAAATATTCAAATGTCATAATAATAATTTGTCATGCTCCTCAATATTAATATGCTCAATATTTTTGTACATTTTGTTTTTATGTAGAAAGAATAATCAGTGGTATACGGCAGTTTGAATGTGATTGATTGACCACCAAATAACTACCCTCTGCTCAAAATTTATAGTCAGATGGATGACCGGCAGCCGAAAAACTGTGAAATTTTGTTGTAAAGTTTTGTTTACTCAAGTGAAAGTGAAAGTGCAATGGGTTGTTGAGTTCGTTTGACATTTGAAAGGAGTTTTGGATTCAACGTCCACACAGTTCTATAAATATTCCTTCTTTCAAAGATAAAAAATAAATCCATCCGTGTGAAATAACTCAAATAAAATGGTTTGGTTACGTTTGAGAAAAGTTGTAAAAGCATTTCCAACAATATTCACATCATTTTTGGTGGCTTGTGCTACGTTTGTTGTATCCGCCCCGTCTGATGCGGAACTGGATGAAAAAGCCAAAGAGAATCATAGATTAGATTCTTTAAATATTTTACTCTACACAATTCTCTTGAGTTTAACTGTGTTAACCATTTGGTCATTTAAACATCGTCGTATTCGTTTTCTTCATGAGACTGGACTGGCTGTCATTTACGGTAAAACAAGAGAGCCTTTGTATTTGTAGATATAGTATGGACTTTATAGCCTGTACATAATTTATACACATGTATATAGTATCCACTTGGGTTTTATTTGTCGCTTTTTGTGCAGTCAACAACGACTTTCATTATGTTTGAGCTGCACAGAGTTTTCTCCTTGTATTATTCCCCAGATAGATACACCTTTTACCATCTACATAAAATTGTCACATTGAATATATATAATATATGGATATATGTAACATTTCTAAAAGGAAAACACTTTCTGGAATTCTATATATAGGTCTGATAGTCGGCGCTATAATTCGATATGCATACAAAAGTTCAGAAGTTACACATCTGACTGTGGTACCTTCCCAAGGGTCCAAACTGAATCTCTCAGCTCCACCAGACTCTTTGTGGCTGTTGCTTAAAAAACCTGGTTCAGCTGTTTTGCCAAAAAACAAGACGTACGCTTACGTGTTCAAAGGAGAAATTGTGGAAGCAGAAGCCAAACAGATTGAGCAGAAGGTGACTTTCTGTATATATTTACTTTTTACCTTTTTATTTTATTTTTGGTTGTTCAAATGAATCAGCCTTGGAAAACATATAAGTACATGAGTACTTACATTTACATTTCATTTACAATTTTCTTTATTTTACAAGGATCCATGTAATCAATTGATCATGTAATCAATTGTGCTCTTCTATATGATATGCATTTTCATTTATACATGTGTAATAAATGAATTTTTCAGGCTACTTTTGACCCTGAAATATTTTTCAATATTTTACTTCCTCCAATTATCTTCAACGCGGGTTACAGCTTAAAAAGGGTACGTGACTGTTATCAATCTTTTTTTAAGTAATAAGAATGAGTAAAAGTCTTGTGTAAAGCTTAATACAAATATGTATTCATAATTGATTCGGGATAATGACCATAAGACTTACTTTTTTGAACTTTCTCCAATATTGCATCATGGGACAAATTTGTTTACTTTATCTATGTATTGTTTTAAATAGTTATTATTACTGATGGAAATTTTCTATCATAGAAAAGCACGTTATTATCATTTCAGGCAGGTTTTGTTTTATGTACTTCGATCATTTTAGCCCGAAAAAGACTATACGAGTAAATATTTTGCATACAGGTATAGGGTCAATAGATGTGAAATGTGAAAGCAAAACGCCAAAAAGTGTACACTTTAAGTTTCTGCCTCTTCACATAGGTATATTTATTCTGTATAGCTTGTATTCGCTTAGACTATACTCTCAAGCTGGATACTATATTTTCATGAAATAAAAAAAAAGTTATTTGGGGGATATAAACGTGACAGAGCTCTTGGGAACGCGATAAACGAGTAGTATCATCGGCTGTGCAAACAAATTAAAAATAAATGAGTCAGAGTATCAGAGTCATTTTCATTAACGAGGTCTGTTCTGTTCACTCTCCCTCTTTCTCTCTCTCTGCTTTCCTTCCACTGTCATTTCTTGTTCTCTGGTGGTTTTCTAGCATTAGAAGAAATGGAGTAAAGGAAAAAGCTGTCAATGTTTCTCGAAACTTGAACATATCGGGTTACGAGACGGTATATACATAAACACATAAAGTATGTCATTATTATGTTAAAAAGATATAGTTGAGTAAAAAATACTTGGAGTTAACATTTAAATTTTACGATTACACTGTTATGCTAGCCAAGGGCAAGGAGAGTGATAAACTGCAAAGGAAATCAGGAAATTTTTAATGATAGGATTTCGAGATTATAGATCAATTTAACTTTGTGACATGTTGGACTCGGCAAGTTTTTCTCTAAAATCTATAGCTAGACTTTAAAGACTTTTTAATCTGATCGTGAGGTGGATGTGAGATTTTTCATGATAATCTTCTTTACCATGTATCAACATGACTTATATACTCATTTATAATACGGATCTGTATATTTTTATCCTGTGCAGTGGAGGTGCTAATATAAATATTCATTATTCAAATACAATTTCAGAAATACTTTTTCCGTAATTTGGGAACAATATTTACTTTGGCTTTTATTGGAACGACGGTGTCGTCGATCGTCATTGGTGCAGTCCTTTATGGTAGGTTTATATAATTACGAAAGACTGGAAAGACAAAACTTTAATTCAAAGTATAGTTAATCTTGAATGACTCGGGGATTTATTTCAGGATTCGTTCAAGTATTTGGGTCTAGTGCGGAATTTACTTTCATCGACACGTTCTATTTTGGTGCTCTCATCTCAGCGACAGATCCTGTCACTGTGCTGGCTATTTTTAATGACCTCCATGTTGATGTCAACATGTACGCTTTGGGTAAAAAAAAACTCAGTGCATATGATGAAATTTTTATAATTTTTATAATATAAATACAAGTTTAGAGGGTAGTTCAAATATCAAAACTTTAATAATTTGTGATTTTTTGTTTCATGAAAACGCAAATTTGGAAAAAAATAGTATTTGGTGAAAGTGTTCTGAACGACGCTGTTGCTATTGTACTTTCAAGGTACTAAAATTGAATCACATTTTCTCTGGACGACTTGCATACATATAGGAATGATTTGGTGTACTTGATGAAGATACATGTAATTTTACCAGAATCATGCTAATAATGTTGTATTTTGTGTAGCGCCATTCAAAACTACGGAGAGCTGTATAAAGAGGGTGGAGGTGGTTTTAATCTGTTGGCCTTCTCACAGTCAATTGGTGTTTTTGCGTGGACTTTTAGTTCCTCATTTGCGATTGGAGGGGCGATGGGTTGCTGCACGGCACTGCTTACAAAATTTACACATGTCCGAGATTTCCCATTGCTAGAAACAGCCTTGTTTGTTCTTATGTCGTACAGTACTTTTCTCATTGCGGAAGTTGCAGATCTTACAGGTACTGAAAAATCATTCGAGAACAATGGTTTTGTAGTATGTACTATATAGTATTATTTCATAAACAAACAGAAAAGTGCTTGGATTGTGATCATGTCCCTTCACTTTCGTTCTCTGTATTTATATAGGAATCGTCGCTGTATTGTTCTGTGGGATATGTCAAGCACATTATACTTACAACAACCTTTCTCGAGATTCGCGGCATAGAACGAAACAACTTTTTGAACTAATGAATTTCTTGGCAGAAAATTTTATCTTTTGCTACATTGGAGTTTCGATGTAAGTTTTTGCCAATAATACAAATTTTATATATATTGTGTATGTACTTACTGGAGGAAATGATGTTGACGAGCAGTTTGTTCTAATCAATTCAGGTTTACCTTTCCAAAACATCATTTTGAGCCAATGTTCATCTTTGCAGCATTTGTAATTTTCACATTTTGTCTCAATATTAAAAATCAGTTTGAGAATCAGTTCCTCAATCACATGTAAATGAGTAAATGTACATATATAGGTTGCAATCATATTGGGGCGTGCGGCAAATATCTACCCTCTCTCGTTTCTCTTGAATCTTGGAAGAAAGAATAAAATCAGTTGGAACTTCCAACACATGCTATTTTTTTCAGGTAAATGTCGGCTATTAAACTATATGCAGTGATCAAAATATAGGATTACTTTTAAATTTAAAAATTTTGTGATAGGATTACGTGGAGCCATAGCCTTTGCGTTGGCAATCAGGAACACACTGTCAGAAGCAAGACAAACACTACTCAGTAAATACAAGATATACATATTTTCATTTGTTCTACACTTTCCACAAAATAAACTGATATGTAAAAAGAAACAAAATGAGCTTTACATTGACGCATCCATGTTATTTTTTGTAGCGACAACAAGTGTGATTGTTATTGTGACAGTCATTGTCTGTGGTGGATCAACCATTCAGCTTCTTTCCTGGTTTAACATTCCGTAAGTTTCAAATCATTACTTTTGTCCATTGGTGTTGACATGATTCATTTACGTACATTTTTTTTGTCTTTCGGTTTTTACTACATTTGTGGAACTACTTTTTTTAAACAAAAAACAAAAGGAAAGGACAAAAATAAACAGTGCTGTTCAGAGTCACGCACTATATCTGGATCAGTAACTTTATACACATTTTTTTTATGTGAATATAATGTTTTCATTGTTTTTGTATGGTTTCGATTTACAGGGTCGGCGTGGACGATGAGGCTGAGTGCATGCAACTTCATATGAGAAGCGTAAGTGATCCTCCTTCTCCTAGTTCTGCTCGTCCAGAAATTAACAATGGAACAATTGCCCGAACCTTTTTAACAGAAGACTTAGCGGGTGCTCCCATTATTGGAGACACTGACACAGACACGCAAACACAGGAAGCCGGACTTCTGGTATTGTATTTAAAAAAAATGCAATCAATAGTAATATGTGCTTTTGTAAATATCAACAACGTCTACAGAGTATAATATACTTGTACATTTTTCGCACATATCTATAACGTCTCCATGAACTATGTGCAGCTTCCATTGTTTTTGTACACAGTCTACACAGTTTTTTGTTTTTCATTTTATTTTTATTTTTCGGAAAGCAAAGCTTCTTATCATTTTTATTTTAAATTTTTATTCATGCACCAAATATCACATTTTAAAATTATTCTGTGGACATTTTTCATCATTTTACACGTACGGTATGTAAATACTAATAGTGTATTCGTATTTATTGTACTTTACATTGTAGATTTAACTCACTTGAGTATTTTTTTTTAGAAGAAAACAATGTATAATAGTAGGCCCTCGTGAAAGTCGAGTGTTTTAGAATCGAAACTGATCAACTATTTGAAAAAATCAAGGCTGTGTGTACATAAGTGTCGTTCTCCAACGACTCCAGCGCCCGCTTGTCTGTCTTCTTCCATTGATTTGTCCACGTATGTATTTGTTAAAGGGATCGGTTGTATTTTGTGTACATTACGCATATATTAGGTGTATATAATATAATAAGTAATAAGCACAGTTTAAAATCGACTTAGATTTTACTAGAATGTAGATTCATAAAATGTTGCCTACAAACATTTCAAATTTTATGTTCTACCAATCTATCGTGTTAGGGGACGGTGAATTACTTATTCTCCTTGCAATTCATGCGTTAGCAATAGAGTCTTCCTTTTAAACACGTTACCTAAACATATTTATCATTTAAATATCTGCTCAATGACGAGTGAACGGCAATATGAAGGGAAAGCGAATCCCAGGACAATAGTTAGGTTGCATGAATCTACAATTTGATATTATACAGAATGAAACTATTAAATTCTTAAAAATATCCATGTAAACATTCTGGAATAATTTTAAACCATAACTTAATATTATTATTTCGGGTTAGTTTAAAATTATACTTGATCTATCTGTCCATGTATTTACCACTATAGTCGTATTGAAAGAAAGCTTATCATGATACGAGTAATGAGTGGTAATGATTTAATACTTCTTGACTTCTTGAAAATTACAAAACAAAGGAAAAAACATTTTTGCTTTATTAGTATTTGCTTTTTATGTTGATTCCATATTTTGGGGCATCGGGTGTCACGTGACCTATATCGTAACCTCTATTGTACTATGTAAAATCTGACCACTTAACCTTCCTCTGCACACACACAATGGTCTGCTCTGAAACGGTTTTGTGTACGTTATCAAATTCAGTTGTACACGCCACTCGACCCAAAAGTAAGTCTTGATTCCACTTCCTTCGGCGCTAGCAAAAAAAGCTCATCTCTCTCTCTTTCTCTACCTGCACTTTCTCTCTATACCTATACTTTCTCTACCTACTTTCACTTTTTCTCGCCGTCTCTTCATTCTTTTTAATTTACTACAATACAATCCTATTTTTATTTCTTGACCAAAAAGTTTTACTGTGTTACGTACATATTTCTTTTGAATACTTCTGAAAAAAAAAATGAAATCTTAAAACTTATTGAACCAGAAAATAAGTACTTCAAAATGAATTTCCAAGTATGCCTCAAAAATTCTCAAGTACTAAATCGACCTATGACTACGAATTGACTTTTAAAATGCCATCTTTGTCTACTTCATCTTGATCTGTCGTTTTTTTTTCTCTTTCATGTACAGGATTTTGTTTGCTTTATATATGTTCATCATTTTTCCTTCCACTTTCTTTTTATGTTTGCATGCTTAATGACTGTTTTTACTTTATGCAGGGGTTTATTTTAATAACCCGTTCATTATGGTTAATTTGCCAAGTTTATTAAGTGGCTCTAACTCCTGCATTACAGAATACAGTGAATGACCTATACGATACTTTTTATCTTCACATTATTATATAGCTGACCGAATTTCGAAGCTCTCGGAATTCTGATATACATACATATATATGTTTAGGTAACTGTAATGGACGGACTGTGAGGTAGATGTATTTCTGACCCCTATATTGAGTAGTTAGTTTTTCAAAGGTTAAAACCTTAACGTGAAGTAGGACAAAATTCTGACTGAAAATTTTCCTCTCTTTGATTATATTTAATGTTCAGGAGCACTAAATAAAATTAGGGACCGAGTATTGTTATAATTGTACTTATATTACTGAAAAATTGTAATTTTTCTACCAAGACTGATAATGATAATTTATTATTAGTCTTTGTAGTTTACTCTGGTTGTGATAAACAAATCCTATTCACCTATATTTGTAAACATCTTTCAATGTATCTTTATCCAGCGTCTTATTATTATTATTCTTCGGTGAGCTTTTATTGCTTTTGATGTTTTGAAAATAGATGTATTATCATGTGTATATATTTATTTTGTTTATATTGATGTACAGCACATGTTTTATCACTTGTCACGTTTTTATCATTAATTTATCATTTACAAATTTATTGTCCATTTCGTAAACCGTGTAACATGTACATAATTTATTGGGCATTTTAATCGGTTTCCAAGTATTTAATCATAGACACTGTTCATCTGTCCATAAATGCGTGTTTTAAGATGTTCTGTGGTTTATTTGGTACCTTCCTTGTATATACAGCCGGATGGAAGTTCAGCAGATCCGTATGTGGAAGGCGGTCCACCAAATCCGGTGGATAAGGTTTGTTCCAGTTTCAAACTATGAAGTTGTCCCTGTAAACGATGATATAATAATCTGAAGCATTTTTATTCCTCTAAATTCTGCCCATAATTTACTTATTATCTTATTTTGGAAATTTTAGGCTCTTTTGGCTAGATGGTGGCAGAACTTTGATGTGAAATACATGAAACCACTGCTTACTCACAGCAGACCAACTCTGCTCGAGACTTTGCCGGTATTCTGTACTCCCATAGCGAGACTTTTAACTACCACGGAACAATTAACACAAGAGAGATCAGAGCCTATAATTACGCTCTCTGGGGAACCAACTTTTGCACATTTTGCGGGCCAGGACGATGTCCGACGGGTAAGGAATCTGATTTTTTAATTTTCATTGACAAAATAGAATATTTTCTTTCAGAATCCAAATGAAGTCTTTTAGTTCCAATGGAACAGAGTATGTACAGAAACATATAATATACTCCTTTCATATCACCACACATATATATTACTACTCTGTATCGTGTGTACAAATTATCAATTAAAAAATGCAAATTCCTAGCTCAATGTTTAAATATTTCAAAAAAAATCCGTCATCTATAATCTTTAGTCTATATAGTATGTCTTTTTATGACATAGATATACGTAAGTAGGTTGTGCTAACGCGTTAACTGTAGTATTTTTAGTTGTCTAGTTTTTTTGATAAGTTTTTTTTCGAATTAATATAAGACTGTATAGGATATGTAAGAACAAAAAGGGTATCTACTTCTCTCATCTTTACCAAAAAGGGATTGCTAAAAACTTACCCATCATATTTTTCATTTTTTAGTAAGTAGTGTGTGTATATAATTTTATGCCATTGAATTCTTTTACATTATGTATGCGGCTGACGGCTGATGATTAGTGAAAAGCTTCAGTAAGCGACTTGATTTTTTTATTGATGGAAATCCTTTAATTTAGTACTTGTTGAAGTAAAGAATATATTATACTGTTGCAAAATACTGGATTTACTTGTTTTTATAATAAGCGTTCATTGTTAGTTTGTGTTTTTGATGTTTCATAAGGTGGAGACTTGAAAATATACATACAAAACTCCAATGTGGAATGTGAATGATCTAAAATGTTTTTTTTTTTTGATAATTAAAATGTGTTGTAAATGTTTGATTTAGCCCAAAATGAATTTTACGTATGAACCATCCGTAATTTGATGAAGTATACAAAAAATAATTCAGAAAATTAAATTTTCTGTCTCTCTTCATCCTTACAAAGAAAAGGTTTATTATTATTTTTTAATGCAAACTTTAATTTCACTAATTTTAATTAGCGTATTATTGCTATTGCTGTTCTAGTTTTAGCTTTTTTTGCATTTGCAAGTGAAAAAAAATAATAGTCGAATTTTTAAAAAATAAACGCTGTCGCAGTACTATTAAGCATTGTCGTAGGTTCGTAGGTTTTAACTAACTATATGAGTGACCGTCAAATAGTAAAATGGGAAAGTCGTGATTTATTTATATGCATGGATGCGTATTCTAATTTTGGGTGGACTTTCGAAGCATTTTTTTTTCAGTAGTGCATTGCGAAAGAAATTTTGATAAATTTTGTAAGTTCTGAGCTGTGAGCTCGTTACACTTATTGTTAGACTTTGTGATGTATCGTGTCATGTACATTGCTTTTTCCATTATACACACTAACACTTGAAGCACCCAAGTCAAAATTTTACAAAACTGTATTTTTTGTCTGAATTCAATCCTTACAGCTTTTTCCGTGATTTTTTAAAAAAAGGACTGGATTGAAAAGGATATTGTAAGTTTTACTTCGTTAAAAATTTATTTCTCTTTTAATTTGTTGTCGTAAAGTACAGGTATAATTTTTTGAACTCTACACATATATCATTTATGGACGCGATTCTATCTGTATCATTTAAAATTTTACTACACTGTAGTCCTGCTATGAAATAGTTAAATATTTTTAACTTATTACACTACTTTTGCCACACTTTTGCTAAATTTGTTTGACTGTCAAACTTTGACATAGAAAATGATTCGTAGTGTTTTTAATTTTCTGCAATTTATATCATTTAACAATGCCGGCGCCTCTGATTTTTTCTAAACATGACTTTAGATTTCAAGCACACTTTAGTTGCTTTGTTTTACTCAATATTGACTCAAAGATATTGAAGCTTGCCTTATTGCGTATTATACTGACGACTGAAACTAATATATTTATCAAGCGCAATCATTAAATTTCAAGCAAATAATCAGAGTATATTAATAATAAATTACAAAAGTAAAACGTTGAAATGAATACATACTTAAATAGCTTGCTCGACATTCTATATGTAGTACATAGTTAAATCTATAAACTATAGCTCATGAGTAATAATAATAATAATAATAATAATAATGATTTGGTGACTGTTTAGGAACCATTTATTGGAACAAAAATTCTTATACCTGGATTTGATGGCGACTCAATTTAAAAAAGGAAATGATGAAGTGACAAAAGAATCTGGTCATGTGAAACCCGGGATGGAAATTGTGTCTACTGTCTACTTACCTTATATAACTTGAGGCATGAGAAAAGTAACAAAAGGTTATATTATACTAGATTATCTATTTTCGAATCAAGAGTATATTTAACAAAGAAAACTGATATGTCACCATGTTATGCATTATAGTAGTAGCATTTTTAAGTCTAACAACTGTTAGCACCAGAATTCATTGATAATTTATAGACTTGAAAGTGGCATGAAATACTAAATACTCTCTATATCTACTAAATAAACTTATTGTATTCTATATATATATATTAAATATTTCTTTGGTTTCTATCTATCCATGTGTACAAGGAGGCTATGTTTATATTGTAATGAAACACTTGTCTGTATTTATCGTCAGTAAGTAATAGTAAGTATTCGTGTAGTCAAACGTGTCAATTATAACTGCATATAATATTAATATAATATATATATATGAATATATGTATCTTAATGGAACAAAAACAAATCTCATTTTAACAAATTTCCGTACATTTTACGATTAGTTTCATGCCGTTGCGACGTCTCTGACTAATGAATAGTAATCGTGGATCTTAACTTTAGTATTGAAAAACTATAGAGACTAATAAAAAAAGGGAAAGTGGGAATGATGTGAGAAATTGTTTTCTGATACAAAAAAACAACAAATTTCAATGCTGATGTGTATTAGTCCAACAACATTTTTGTTTCTTACAAAGTTTGAAGACAATTTGTAGTTTGTAATGTTGTGTACAATCCTCAAGATTTTTCAAACTAAAGACGTTTTTTGGTAAATAAAACTATGACTTTCCATTATTATTGTAACCATTGTTGTCCATGTGAAATTGTGCTTTGTAACATTCACGTTATGCAAGTCTATTGGGAATGTAAGTATTCAGCTAAAACAAACACTTGACTCATGAAGTAAACTTATTTCAATATAATCTAAAAATAAAGCAGAGTCTTAATTATATATTTGTAATGAGCCTTGCTTCAAGTATTGCCATTTTAAATTTGATAAAATGTATGTATATATCTATATTATATATTTGATTGTAATTTCGCAAAAGCTAATGAAATTCAAAAGTACATATAGATTTACTTATAAATAGGTATATAAATACAAAAAAAAAATTCATTAAATGATACGGTATATTGGGCGATTTTTCAGAAAAAGATTTGCTGAATGAATGTAAATTGTCCTACTAAAAAACAACCTTGTAAAAATATCTGTCTAATATTTATTGCGACTCTAATCTATTTCGATATGACGATTTCAAAATAATATTATTATAATGTATAGTTGTATATGAACCCCCGTGTGAAATATGGGGGAAAGCAGGGAAAGACGTGTGTTATTGAGGAGAAATGCCAACACGTAAAAGTAAACCAATATACTAGTCCAAGACATTTAATTATTAGTTTGTAGTCTATTTTATTACTATGCATTTGATTGTGTGTATATAAAGTTTTTAATTTTCGATTGAAAACAAGGTGAGAGTTTTAATAATTTATTCTGTTCTGTGATGCGATTTCAATTTATTTCAACATATGGAAATCAAAGTGTTTTTGTTGCGAATACTACAAGTTATATTACTATTTTTACATTTACATTAAAATGGTAATATTATGCCATTATCAAGTGTATTTGATAAAAATTAATTAGTCGTCTATGTAATGTACTGGTATACAGTCCACCCCTAAACGAGTTTATTGAACTACGGTTATTTCAAATTGCTCAGTGTGAATAATATGATCGACTAGACATGTAGTAAAGGATACATGTTAATTAATTATTATTATTTATTATTATAGTTTTATGCTCTTTCATTTACGAGTGTGCTCGCCTATATAAGTGTGACACTGTGGACATGGAATGTCTGAGTTTTCCTAAAGAATATTTTCCTATAAATCCCAAAATGATTGTATATCGGTGATGATTTAATTGTACTTCAGTGAGGAGTATTTATGCGAAAGTTAGCTTTATTTTGTGTTTTCAATCTCATAAATGGTTTTATTTATTCAATCGCTGACTGAGAATTATGGACAAAATGTGATTAACTATATGAAGATAATATCGTTTATTTATCTTGTATTTAATTGTAACATATTTAATAAATACTATTTATAAAGAAAGGATCAAATTTACATGTGTGTGTGAATTGACGAATGCTCCATGCCCGTTTTCAATTGAAATATGTATTTTTAACTGAAATCAACAAATTAAAAGGCCAAAAATAATCAGCATAGTTAGTTAAGTCAAATTGAACAAGAATTTTCACTCGTGACGAAAATTCTTCACGAACAACTCCTTAATGAGTCATTCAGTGTGCATCTGTACTATCTGCAATTAGTTTTTCCTTTTTCAAAATATGTTTCGTAATACATATAAATACTTGCTTGTATCGTTCGTCAGTCACTAAATCGGTATGTATAGACATGAAGAATATTATTAAATTGTATATGCGACGCATACTATGCGTTGATTCTATAAGGATAAAATGAACTGGCATTATAGTTTTATAATGTCGGATTTATTGGACTGGGTCTTAATTGGTACTATTAAATATAAATAAAGCCAATTCAGGTTTTTTCGCTAAATAAAAAGAAATATAAATGACTATTACTAGTACTGTTGTTAAATATTGCTATAAAAAATTATATTGTCAACAAATCGAACTTATAATAAAAAGTGTAAAATAAATAAATATCTAAGTAATTCATATTTATTTCTCAAGACGAGTTTCAGTTGATGTTTGAAATATCATATTTCATTTCTCATTATATCGTAGTATTATATATACCACTGTATTTTTCCTGAATGAGTTTTTAGAAAGTTTTTCAAAGTCAAAAAATATCCGTGTGTGACTGGCTTTTCCATTGATGTGCCTATTGGTTAAAAAATATATGAGACAGTTGCTCGGCTTTTATGAGTTGAGATTTAAGATAACGATTTACCTGCCCATATAGATTATCTCTTGTCATACTCTTGTTCGGGAAATTGAGTATAGAATCCATTTTCTTATAGCAAAAACATTCTTTTCATTCTATATGTAATTGAATTCCAAGCAGTCTAGTAATTTGAATAGTTACATTTAAATATCAAACATAATTGAAATTCCTTTGACGGAGGAGTTTGCTTCTTCTTCTGTCAGACTTTTATTCTGAAATATTTGTTTGTACACATAACCACTTTCTGTGTGCTAATGTTCAAAAAGTTGTTTTGAATCCACAAACTATAATTGAATCTTGACTGTTGTACATTTCTTGTTCCCTGTCTCAATTCATTGAAAACTCCAAATTTGTTTTCGAAAAGTTTCTGTGTGAGGATAAACTTGAAAGTTTCCTTTTGAGATTTTGAATTTCTTTAATAGACTTACAAACTGCGTATACAATTAAACTTGAAACATGAAAAAGAAATTTAAATGTAAATTGTGCGTCAAGTCCTACGGAAGTCTTCATGGATTGAAACATCATTCATCTCTAGTGCACAGTATGCCTTTCAATTGTTCGTTGTGCAATCAATGTTTTCAAACATCAACCGATAAGCAACAACATGAAAGTACTGCTCATCCACAAAAACTGATACCAACGAAATGTTTGAAACAATCACGGAATTCAAAATCCATGTTCAGACTCCCGTCAACTGATGACAGGTATTTTCAATAATTAGCTAAATTGTGTAAACTGAATGCTCGCTATTAATTTCAAAGATATACATAATGAATGATCAAATATATACTACTGCTTTTACTACATAGTTAATCATTAACTGTTAATGTATGAAACTGTCGCTTTTTCTGTATCTGATCTACTAGAAAATCAATTCAATCACGAGCTAGAGAAAGAAATCTGCGTGTCACTGAGCAATCACGAGCCGTATTACAAAAACATGGTTTTTATCAAAATTCAAATCAAAATAAAACTCTCACTCCGAGTTCAGTTTCTATTTCAAAATCAAAATTATTGACTGGAAATGATGATGAGAATCAATACATAGAAAGAGTGAAAAAAGACTCATGGATTATTTTAGAATCCACAGCTTTGTTTGCAGCATCAGCTTGCATAATAGTGAAACATTCGGGGAGGAGTGTCCCGAATTCCTTAAGTCTTTTGAAACCTGTCGCTGTGTCAGATCTCAAATTGAAAGACTCTTTGAATTCAGAAGTCATTTTGTGTCCTCATTGTCCAGATAAGTTTTACGCGAGGAAGTATTTGGATCTGCACATAAAATATTGGCACACGAACGATATTGAAATTAAACAACGTCAGATGAAAACTATGAAAAGTGAACCTCCACCTCATTATCTCCAATCATTGCCGGCAGTTCAAGAAACAGTCAGGTGAGTTTTTATTTAAATTGATCCTGCAAGTTGATTAAAATATGTACATATGCATGTGTGGTTTTTTTCTATTTATTTTTGTTTTTGAAACTATTTTACAGACACAGTACGAGGAGATCGACAAAAAAGATGGTGGATCAAAATCCGAAAGCCAAACGTAATGTTCGCCCCACACAGTTGAAAAATAAAATAAAGAAACTGCCCGTATCCGTTCGATGTCAAAAACCAGAAATCCCGAAGAAAGGTCAAACTTCGAGTAACGCTGAATCCACTGAATTCAAATGTACACTATGTGATTTCCATTCACCGACAAATACTGACCTGACCCAACACTTGATTGCAGCTCATAAAAAACGTGTGTCATTCCCTTGCAGTTCTTGTGACTTTGTTGCTTCCACAGTTTTTGATCTTTTTGCTCACAGTTGCAAAAACTTTCAATACGGCGTCTAAAAAATATCCAGTATAGTGCTTCTTATTTGCAAGCCCCATGAAAATTTGATCTTCATTATTTCACGAAAAAATAATTGGCCGAGTAAAATTCAAAACAACAATTGGTAATTAATAAATTAAGATGGAATTAAATATATGCAAGTTTTAACATTTTTTGTTTCCAATTTCATGGATTTGTGTTATTTGCATCTTTACGTACTTTGCGAGAAAATTCCTCCAATCGGATTGTCATTCCTTTTACACAAGTTTTAGTACTTATAAACCTAATTCATAGTTTTAGAGCACCCGTGAAAATTAGTAAGACTTTGCTGTTGGCAAAATTCATATCCTAGATATACATGATGTACTAAATCAAAAGGAATCCATTAGTGGTACTTCGCATATGATTTGCATTATCCAGTGGATATAATATCCACAAATTATTAAAATGTGCATCATGCTTAAAAATTGACATTAAGATTTTAGGTATTTTTATTGCATCTACCTATTTAGAATTAGATATATATTTAATTGTTTGCTCTTTGGAAAAAGTGGATCGAATCCAATTTGAAATATTCCTAATGATCTCCAAATTTATATAACCAACGGTCCTTTTAAGGGCCACCACTTTTTCCAAGGAGCAAAAATTGAATCATTTTTAGTTGGAATATATCGAATAAATCATTTCTCATCCGCCTGGATTCAAAGTGATATCATTTTGACGTCTCAAAGTTTTAAGATTGCGTTAAATTAACGCCGTTGATATTTCTAAACAATAACGGTATGTATTACCACGATAATTTTACATTATTTCTTCTTGTATTTATATTGTTTCATCGTAATCCAATATGTTGATATCATTATAAAGTCCGTTTCAAAATGAAATTGCATGAGAAAGCAGTCTTTCACTATAATACATTAACTACGATCAGTTTTCTTTAAATTAATCATTCATCATCATAAAATCCATTTCCAATTTGATTGGACATACGAAAATCCAAAAATGAATGAGAGGGGCGAAGGGAGACGAGAATCTGAACAACCAATCAGAGACATTTCTCTCTGACTACTCGACTTTTCCCAAACTTACTCGGCTGGCTCCCTATAAAACCTCGCCGTTTGCTACAATTCTTCATTACTTC
>JAIUND010002772.1:0-19977 GCA_034699125.1 Gisinianus flammeolus | reverse complement strand
CTCTCAACATTCCAAATATATACGCCGAGAGTTATACAACATTGCATACGGCGTCATTTTCAAATAATTTTTTTTTTACAACTGCTCCCTGTCTATAATAATATATATAGGGAAGCATATAGAAAAGGATCGTTTAATTTGTTTTGTATAGGTTTTGTAAATATTCTGATTGTTGATTGGGATTTGGCAGGTACATTCCGCTGCTGGTATTCCTTCTGGGTATTAAAATTTCCTTGATATCCCTTCTAGTGGAGTCGGTGTCCGAAAATAGTCATGGGAGTTGGAGGAAAGATGATAAAATGTTGACGAATGCCATCGTCAAAATGGTTCATGAGAATTTGAAACAAAATGAAGAGTACTTGAAAGGTCATGTTCGTCAACATAATAATAATGTTAATGTTAATGGGAATGATCAGAGAAATCCAAATCCAATGTTATTATTAGACAGTAAGAAGGAGAAGATTAGTACACCAATTAAAAGTGGTGGGATGGGTTGGGCAGCGGAATTGAGACAATCAAATCAACCACTGACCCTAGATGACTGGGAAACACTGGCTCATTTAGAGAATTCTGACATTGAACCCACAGCAGCGAATCGGTTAGTGATCATTTTAATCTCAATTAAGTACATTATACTCAATTACATACACAAAAATATATAAGGACTACATATAGTAGTACTGTACCACAGTAATTTTCAAGTGGGTGATTAAATAGATCACTAACAACAAGTAAATTGTGCATTTACAATCAATTAGGACGGATCCAGAGAGCATTTGGCTCATTCTTAATAAAGTACCGAATGGTGGTGGGGACATCATTTCTCAACTATTGGAAGACTTGCAAGATGAAAATGGATTCAAACATTTAGAACATGAATATCGAACACCTTGGCCTCGGTACTGAAAAATTTCAATATCAGTATAATTTTACATAATACGAATTTTTGTGTGAAAATCCAAAATCAAAATCCATCCAAATCACTGCATGCATTCAACTTCTTGATATTAAATTTTAATTACGTATTATATAGATTTCTTCTTAAAGATGAACAAAAAAGCTTGGTCACTTGGTTTGAATATCAACATTTACCCAGAAGTTACGATCGTCATTTCTATTTTGTCAACTTTACCAAATTTCAACAGTATAACACGAACCTTTTTACTAACTTGTGTTTATAAAATCTATACATTACATTGAACATTTGTCGATTTGTCATTATGTTTTCGTGACAGAAATTAATGAAATTAAATATTAAATAATATTCAGGTACGTCTTTGAGAATCCGGTCTACATAAATATAGTTTCTGACCCATTGACCAGACTTCATTCCGTATTCCAAGGGAAAAGAACTGATCGACAAAAATCTCATCAAGAAGTGGAGCGACTCGAACGAGTTAAAAAAGGAAGTGGTACGTTGATTTAATTTAAATTCATTAAATCAAACTAATAGACAATGAAAAGGCAATTAGAAATATCAATCATCGTTTTTTTTTATCAATTTGAAGGACAAGAATGGCTTAAAAAGGATTTTGAAACGTGTGTCATGAATGGAGACTCGGAGTGTTCGTATGAGAATGGAACAAATGATTTCACGATGACCGTTCCTTTCTTCTGTGGACAAGTCAATTCCTGCGTGTAATTTATATAGCTTGATTTTTTTCCCTATATTTTGTCTTTCAATTTTGAATTCTACAAAAATTCTTCACAGGACTTTATTCTCATATAAATTTTTTTCCCCTTTTCAATTGAATATAATAATTCCAGGATCCTAAATAATAAATGGGCTTTGCAATCCGCCAAGTTCAACATTGAAAAATATTATTCAGTAGTCGGGACTTTGGAGAAACTACAAGAGACACTTAAAGTTCTCGAAAACTATGTTCCTCGTTTCTTCACCGGCTCTAGAATTCTCGGTGAGATGTTACATATTTGATATTAGAACTATAGCGAGCAAAAGTTTTATTATATTAAACTCATAAAAACGGCGTGTGTGTCTAATGAGTAAAATGAAAATGAGTTCAAGCGTACAATATACTTACTCTCTCAAACCTTTTTTTATTGTTTATTTCTTACTCCGCATATGAAACTTTTTCATTTCATTCAATATCAATATCAATATCATGCGCACAATACCGAAAATATAAAATATATTTATTTACACACAAGGAAATTTCATTAAATATTATTGCCTTACATTTGTTTACATTACATATAGCAGAGGATCCCCCAAAAGATCTTTCCACATCCTCCAAATCTTCCAAAGTCCGCCTGATGCTTCAACGGAAATTACCATCGGAATTCCAACTGTATGATTTCATCAAAGCAA
This sequence comes from Gisinianus flammeolus, assembly GCA_034699125.1. Taxonomy (NCBI): domain Eukaryota; kingdom Metazoa; phylum Arthropoda; class Collembola; order Symphypleona; family Katiannidae; genus Gisinianus; species Gisinianus flammeolus. The sequence goes on along the minus strand of JAIUND010002772.1, from coordinate 17,648 downwards.
GACTTGAAAAACAAATCAAGTCTCTCTCACCATAAAAAAAAAAATTGAATTCCCGTTTCAATTGAAGTCACAATCACAACCTTTAATTCATTTATATATACTTTTTTATACACCTATTTAAATAAATCAAAAAAGATTCTCTACATCATACACAAACGAATCTCATTAACCAAGACAAAAAAAGTTCACACAAAACACAAAAGTATACCTAAATAAATATATGTACACAAATACATACTAAATAAATCTTCCTGAAAACAAGGCCAAGTTCATTGTCCATTTATTCACAGGGAAAACTTCTCATGGAAATACCAAAAAGTCCACCTATATATACGTACAGATACTCTTGAAGGATGAAGACATGAAGAGTTCACCACGTGGGGTAAGCGTAAAAAAAAAGTGTTGTCGACTTCCGTTTCAACATCCGACAGTCCATTTTTTCTTCCCTCCACTTTTTTTTTGGGGGGGGGGGAATCTCGATTTCGACTTCGACCTCAAAAAACCTGAACCTAAAAAGCAGTAGGAAAAAACCCAAGTACGAATAAAAAAGAGTCCGAGTAACACTCAAAAGCCAAGCGTATACAGAGGGAAAGAGAGAGAGCGAGAGAGAGAGAGAGAGAGAGAGAGAAGAGACTAGTAAAAAAATGAGTGCGGAATATCTAACCTACATTTTATCATATGAGATACGTAAATGTATTATGCACATATGAATGCATCTGTGTGTGTGTGTAGCTTTAAAATAAACTATAATAAAAAAAAACTTGGTCGTCTTTTGACTTTATGACAAAGTGAGTGAGGAAATGCTAAGGAAGAGAGAAAGGAAGAGAGGGAGAGAGGAATCAGCTGTAAAATGTAACCATGTAGAATAAAGTATGGAGAATGAAGGATGTACAGGGGAAATATGTACAAAATACTCACTCAGCCTAACTAAAAATGTACTAACAAAAAGAAAATAGACAGACTTCAGAGTCAGACCTTCAGTCTCAGTCTTGAGACTAACCGTGAAGGAAAAAAAAACGGGATTGGGAAAACAAATAAAAGAAAGCGATATGGATGATTCGGGATCCTCTAATGGAAAGTATCTGTAGTGGTATAGTATAGTAGTACAAGAATAATAAAGAAAAAAAAAGAAGGAGAAAGAGAGAGGAAGAGAGATGATGATTATCTCTCGGTTGGATGTTGAAGGCCTCTCAACTTTCTCCCAAATGAAACTACAAATATACAGAATATATATATATATATACACACATAGAGATTCAGATCATCTTTTCCTTTTCCCTTTCAATGCTCATCCGTGTGCCTCCTGCCCTTGTTCTGATATTTGTATCAGTATCAGTATTAGAAGATTTGGATGTGGATTCTGTATACGTCAGATTTTTTTATATTAGACTGGGAATGAGGAGGATGAGAGGAAGAGAGAGGAGGCAGGAGGAGAATGAAAGGAGCGCTCGAGTAGTTTCCTAGATTTTTTGGAAAGTATATATATATACGTATAGAAAATCAGAGAATTTCAGAGATTTTATGTGTGAGTGAGAGTGAGAGCAAGAGCGAGAGCAAAAGAGAGAAAAAAACGTGGACGGAGACGGAAGCAGCTCGTCGGTTTTTTTCTTCTTCATCGCATGGTGCATTGTGATTCATTGGTCTGGCATGGGATGTTTGTGAATGAAAGATCAGCCGTCAGTGGGCCATAAGTGAACATCTAAAAGCCTCCCCCAAATCCCAAATATATATAAAAAAAAACGCTCTACCCGATGGTAAATGGTTTGAGCTCATAAAGAAAATGAGTGAAAGCTGAGAGAAAAAAGAAAGAGGAAGAGAAAAGAGATTCGGAATGCTTTCCCTTTCCCTTTTGCATTCATCCATCGAGCTTTCTCTATCTGTATAAAACATACAACGTCAACTATTTACCTACAACGTGTGATGCATGGGAAAATGAGAAGGAAACTATGTATAACGATAAGGAAAAAATACTAAACTACTCAAATACTAAAATACTCAAATACTAACATACTCAAATACTAACATACTCAAATACTCAAATACTCAAAAGGGAACGTAATAAACAGTCTTCTTGTATCTAAACAAATTCTAAGAATCTTGATCCTGGAAAATCCTCAAAGTAAATTTTTAAATGCTCTCACACATGCACTACAAATTTCCTAGAAAAAAAAAATAGTGAACAGTGTGGGGAGGGACTTTGTCTGTCTATGAATTTCCCAGACTGATTTATCCTCAGTTCCTCTCCTCCCTTCCTCACCATACACTTTGACTTTGAGTTTTTTTTCTCTCTGTGTGTGTAGATTTTAACATACATATAAACATTATTATGACTTGAGTTTCGACTTGGACTTTCGACCTTGTCTCATTCCATGTGTGTATGTGAGAGAGAGCGAGAGACAGAGAGAGGGAAAGCTCGGTAAAAACTGGTGCTCGGTCTGCCGCATTGCATATATCAGTAGAGCCGAGAGAAAGTGTGGGGAACAGACGGGAAAGTATCTTTCTCTATCTATCCATGAAAGAGAGAGAGAGAGAGTCTGCATGAGTCATGTACATCCACAATCCACCCAACCATCAGCCCACAGCTATACACAAACTACCCGAAAGCCGAGAGAAAACCCCAAGTGAAGTCAACGCAATGTAAAAAATGCATAGCCCGTAATGGTAATACACATAGAATGAACACACACACACACACACGGGCAGTTACTTTGACTTCACCTTTATTTTTCCACTCGTGTACTTCTCTCGTCTCCACGTTTTTCCCTTTTCCCCCTCTCGTCTTCCCATGTAGACAAAAAAATAATAATAATATACCATAATAAAGACAGAAAGTGCACTTTTTCTTTCTTTTCTTCCAATCCTAGTATGCCAATGCATTATGACCTTGGATTCGAATTCAGATTCGGATTTACATTCGGATTTTGGCTATAGCTTCCAGTCTGGCCAGAGTTGGCGAATTTACTGTATCTTTGTAGAATAAAACGATTGTGTAGAGTTCCAGTGAAGGAGAGAAATGGAAAGAGAGAGAGAGAGAGAAAGTCGGTCCATTAGCATGAGAATTTGCATTATAGGAGTGACATTAACAGGGACGAGATGTACATTAAGAATTAGAGCAACAGTAGTAACTGGGTTGATGGGCAGGACAAATTTTTATATGTTTTTTTTTATTTGACTTTGTCCTCTCAAGTGACTGGTACTGACAAAAGGCGTTGGCGTCCCATTTGACTTTTTGCTCCTCTCTCTCTCTCTCTCTCTCTTGCTGTATGTCTCGGTGTTTGGTGCTCATTGTTAATTTCTAATTTGATGATGGAGCTTTTCATGAGACTTGGTTGGAATATTCATGTGCAAATTTCACCAGGTTTTCTCTCTTCTTACGTCTGTTGTTTCTCTTCATGTTAGTCTGGCTGGACGTTCAATATTTCCTAAGTACAATGTATGTGCAAAGTTGAGTTGTGAATGTAAAATAGGGAGATGCCCGTACAATTTTTTTTTTCCAGTCAACTGTCTGCTGTCTGCAGTGTCTGGTGTCTACAGGCTAAACAATTTATAAAGTCTCGCTATGGATCCGCATTAGAATTTACAATTACCATCCATTTTCTCCCAGTGTTGGCGAATCCGAGGGAAACGAAAGAGAGAAAGACGAGAGAAAAACACCACCACCGTTGTACCTACATACATGATATCAGACGAGGAAAAAACCAAGAGATTTTTTTTATGGCTTAAAAAAATTTGGCACAGAAGACAGAAATATACAAACGGAATTTCAAGGGGAAAAGACACTGAAAAAAAACTGATGCTGATTGTCGGTGTTGCTAGACCGAAAAAAGTCTTTAAAACTTTACAATAAAAAGCTTTTTGGGGGGTTTAACTGTGGACGGAAGGAATTTACTATAGAAAAGAGAAAGGGCTAAAAAAAATGTAAAAGAGTATATACAATAGAATTTGGACGGGAATCTCAATGTCGCTTTGAAAATGAGAGAGAAATCCGAGAGTAAAGCTAAATAAATCATTTCACCCCGCACAATGATAATCCTTGCGGACGACTTCCGGGCCGTTTTAAAGGACGGGTTCTAGAGCCCCGAATTCTCACTATAATTTGTACAAACCACACATGGTTTTTTCCCCTTCCCAATTGTTAATATTTATCAATGTAAATTCCGGAATGGTATATATATATAGAATATAAGACTTTACATTCCTTGTGCATCATTCAAACAATATGAAATTAATTAACATAGGAATAAGATTTCAGTAGTTATTAGTTTATTGTGGTTGGATGGGTACGAATAAAAATGGTTTATTTTCCATCTGGGACGGCGTCCTTAATAAATTCTGCCGCTCCGAGCTCCTTGATTCGCTTGTAAAGGACGATATTCGAGACGATCATGTAGGGCCAGAGGAAAAGGAGGCCAAAACCCAGGATGCCGAGCATACAGTAGAATGCAACAAAACTTTCCGAATACGTCAGTTTATCATTATCAGCCTGTCCTCCTTCCAGCCAAAGGTCATTCCTATAAACAGCGCAGGCTAAAATGATGATCATAATTTCCAGGAAGATGTAGCCCACAATCCCAATGATGACAAATGTCAAGATGAGACATTTATTCCTCTGCTCCTCATATAAGAATCATAAAAAACAGAAGCAAGAATTTATGAGACGGGAATAGAATAAAACAAAAAAACGTCTTCACAAAATTGTAAAATAATTGCGGAACTTGAATTCACCTTGCAAACTCCGATAACTAAAATGAGTCCCTCGATGAAGAAGAAAAAAATGGGGACGGCAAAACAGGAGATGACACAATCTGTATTGTGTATTGTTTTACAATGAATTGCCAAAATGTATACCGCAGGATGACACAAGAAACTAACGATAACGATGAATGCATATAAAAAACTCGCCTCGTATACGTTTTCTTCCGACAGGATTGTCCTTGTTGGGATTGTCGGTACCGACCCATACTTTATCTAGTTCAACTTCAGCGAAAATGACCGTGAGAGCGACGCAAATAGCCGCTTCGATCTGTGTTTAGGGTCAGAAAGGACAGGAGAATATTTTGTTATAGGGCTTTTTAAAGGTGTGGAACAAACAAAAGGAGCGGTGTTAAAAATGTAATCATTCTCTTACAAAGGAAAAGATTGAAGAAAGGAGGCAGCCCCATTTGAGGGGATCCACACAGCACAGACATTTACATGGATTCACGATCCCGCGGTATTCACAACGCTTGTAATGATAGTCCAGAGCGAGACTCGGCACTCCATGATATTCTCGTTGAAATGGAACGAGATCATCATCATCCGCGGGCACCACGGCATTCCGTGAACTTGTGGTTGTCGACATCCCTTACTGTGGAGGAGAGGAGAGTTTTCCCAAATCGTTCCCCTAAACTAATATATAATGATCAAGTCGCAGTATTGCAGGAATTCCAACCACAATTTACTTTCAACGGAAATGCTAAATGTGAAAAATGGAATCATCCAACATCCAAATTAAAAAAAAAACATTGGAATTTGTGATGGGGAGAAATCGGGGGCTCGTTTCGAAATGCCCGGATTTCAAACAAAACTTATACTTGTTTGCTAGGGCAACCGCACTCATTTTCTAAATAAATTATTTAAAATTATTTCATATTATTAAAAGGAGCCGTTGAAGAGCTCACAATCAGAAATCACGCGGGGGTCCAATCTTTTCCCATGTAAAATCTACCAAAGAGAGTTGTTCACATCGATAAAGCTTTTAGAATTTGCTGTTGAGCAAAATCGGTCGACCTTTTTTTACAGTTGATATATCCCATAAAATTATCAACACACTCGCATTTTGCTCTGTCGTTCTCGTTCGTTCTCTTTTGAACATATAAATAATCCAGCTACTTTTCACTCAAATCTGAGCCTCAAGGACAAAAAAGCAAAATATACCTAAGTCAAGGAAAATATAATTAAAAAAAAGTATGGAGGAAAAATATATACAAATGGGAATGAAAATGAAGCATAAAATCCGTGAATCTGAGAATCCGAAATTCCGAATTTGAATTACTCGTTTCGTTTACGTTTACGTTTTGAGAACTCTAAAGGATTTTTTTTCTTTCTTTTGTTTTAATTTTCCTCGTAGGAAATTCTGGGATTTGTGGGATTTCTATTGCATGTGCTGGAGGGTAAATCACATCGTGACGGATTTCTCTTCTCCTCCCATCCATTTATTTATGTACTTATGTATATATTTCCCTCAAATTAGAATTCTCCATTTTCCATTTCTCATTGCATTGTACATTTTTTTTTTTGGGGGGGGGGGTCTATTTCTGTTTCTCCTGTAAAATGGAAACTATTAAGTATGGATTTTTTTCTCTGTACGCTGTAGCTGGGCAATGTCAAAATGTGAGTGAAAACAAAACGGAATGGAAAATGGAACAGCCAAGAGAACATGACGATGACGATGACGACAACGACCACAGGACACGAACACCTTCAATATTCAACCAACAAACAAAACCAACTCAAAAAATATAAACTTTCCCCGTTTTTTCTCCTTACACATATATATTTTATACATATACATATAAAATCCTTCACTTTCTATCCCAATCTCGACCACCATCATTCATCATTCATTGCTCGAAAAAAAAACTCAACAAGTCCCAGACCGAGAGAGAGAGAGAGAGAGAGAACACGCAATGGGAAACCTCAACTTTCCTCAAAATCACAAAGTATAACTATAGTTTTATAATACAACAAAAACTCTCAACTCTCAACTTCAACTCTCTTTTCCCCAAATGCCAAATACAAATACAAAATATTCAAAATCCAATGGGAAAACGGAAAACGTCCAGGACTGTGATGGGAAAAGTCTCAAAAAAAACTCAAAATCTCAAACTGCCACAATCCGGAGGATTTTGTATATGTAATACGAGGAATTGAGATATATACAAATTGTATGATATTTGGTATTCCACATATCCTCTGTAGCAGTTTTGTTAATATCTGTAATTATATGTAACACTTTAGTGGAGAGAGAGAGAGAGAGAGAGAGAGAAAGAAAGAAATAGTGGGCCAAAATGGGAATGAGAATGGGAAAACCAAGAGCCGTCCACACACGAGAAAATTCTTCATCGATTTTAAATCCTAAAACCTAAAATTCTGTACTTGTACTTGTAAATCCGAGTCGTCCAATGGAGATCCAATGAAAATGAAAAGCAAAAAGTCGAGGAAAGAACATTCAACTACAGCTACACAGTTCCCACCAGATTTTATGAGTTTTTCTCTCGACTACTCGTACAGAATCATGAAATTACACAAGTAGAAAGTCGAAAGTACGATAGAAAGAGCCCGAGCAGACTGTGGGTTCTTTGGCTTTGGACTTTGGCGTTGGCTTTCTCCTAAATAACTCTGTACATTGTACAGATTGAACTCACTGACTCCACACCATTGTACCAATTTTAATATTCTTCAAGTGTACATTGGACATGGACATAAATAGAGAAACGGAAAGAGAGGGAGCGAGAGAGAGAGAGCGAGAGCAAAGCAATAATTATAATTAGTACAGTCTGTGCTTTCGAACACCGATTTTCACGATCCCGATTTTCCAATTCCACCAACTTAATACGACTCGACACGAAACCCAAAAAACACTTTCTATTTTCTCTCCGACATCTTATTTCATTTGTAAAATTTTCTCCAAGTATTTTCTTTAGAGTGTAGAGGAAAAAGCACAAGGAAAAAGGAAACTGTGTGTTTTGTTGTACTACTTTCGTATTCGATTCGTCCTCGTCAAATCCTTTCATTTTCATTTTCGGGATAAAGTATACCTAATGTGTGGGAGTTGAGTGTGAGTCATAATAATGATAATGATAATATAGAATTATGAGCATTGATTTCTCACTTTCAAATGTCTTTATATAAACTTGCAGATATCGTATATATGTACCTATGTATCTGTACTTTTGATTTTGATCCTGCATGGATGTAGATTTACTGAAATAGAATGTATTATACCATGCATGCATATGCATATGAATAAAGTCCATATCATACAGGGCTGACTCCCCACGGCTTTCATGGAATTGGAATTAGAATTTTCCTTGGGAATATCTCTGTCTGTATACATAATTTGTGAGGATTTAGTACGAATGTGGTCGTTGTTTCCTTCCTTATGAAATGATTATGATTATGACAAATTTCCAGCATGGGAATTGAGAGACACGGAGAGACATGGAGAGAGAGAGAGAGAGAGAGAGAGAGGGAATTCTACAGCGTAACATATATGTATAGAACACATATTTATGTTGTAGAGAGTGAGTTGAGTTGAGTTTAAACATCTTGGTATTCGTGATCTCTGATGGTCTGTACACAGTTTTCGCTAGTTGGTAGTTTGTATTTGGGAATTCCGGGTATGTACAGATATTTCGGGTAGTTGGGGGGAGGGATAGAAGGGGGAGGAGAAGCGAGTACAGACTAACGAAAGTTGATGAGATGGGAGACGGTGGGTGCCACTGCCACTGCAGCCAAAGTCAAAGTCAAAAAAACAAGAGAGAGAGAGTGAGTGAGTAACCTTTCCACGTTCCAGATACATGTACAGATGAAAAACTTGAACCGAGACGGAAACCGAAACAGCTACTGTTACTCTCACTTGTATATTCTTACACTTACACTGGTAGCCTTCACTTGCCTACTCTCTCCTGCTGAATTCCTCCGTCTACTTCTTCTTCCCCCGTCTTCTCTGTCAAGTTTCCAGCATTTTGTATTTAGTTACCCCCCTCCTCTCTCTCTCTCTTTCACATTTCATATACACATTCCCCCCCCCATCTTCCTCTCTGCCATGTTACTCTCCAGAGCTTCAAATCTGACTCCTAATCGCAAGTCGTATAGAAAGTACATTTTTAACATTTAACTTTAGATTTCTTCTCGTTGGTTCTGAGTTGAGTCTGATCGTGAGTTGAGGGGAGAAAATGCTCCAGAGTATTTATTTATAAGGAAATAATTGAGCGAGTACCCCCAAAAGAAAAAAAACAGAGAGTAACTCTCTGTCTCTTTCTCTCTCTCTCTCTCTCTCTCTATTGCTCTCTGTACTGTGTAAGTTCGTAGCTGTGTGTGTATCTTAACTACTGTACTACTTGACTACACAGAAGACGACTTGGATCAAAACTCACTCCGAAACCCCACTCGTACACTTATACACCATTAGCACATCATCAGCATTATCGTTTTCCCTCCACACTGCGGCATTTCGTTAACCTTCTTCCCATCAGAGAGAGAAAAAGAGAGCGAGAGTCCAGTTCTATACAGTCTCACAGAGTCCCACATCGTTCTCGTCTTCGCTCTCTCCTGCTTCCCTATTTTGCACACACTCACACACGGAGAAAGCAGCGGAGAAAGTAGCGGATTTTTTTTTTTTGTGTCTGCGTGTATTTGTATTTGGTGACTCGGGTGTGTGTTTCTCCTTCTCATCACATTCTCACATTTCCCTCACACTTTCTTCCTCTTCTCCCCCGACCAACGACCAACGACCAACTCTCTCTCATTCCACAGAACATATATAGTTAAATATACGTATAAATAAAAACATTGAAACATATTTTCTATTAGCATTTTAATTGTCATACAATCTGATCGAATCGAAAGGCATCAAAATAATATATATGTAGAAGAAGAAAAAAGAGCTACAAGTACCTCAAACAATACGGAACAACAAACGACACACGCAGTTATTCCATTCCATATACAATTTGTTTTATTATTTCCACATACATTTGGGATTGTTGTGTGTGGTGTGGTGTTAAATTGGTGAGAAGCACGCACTTGGGATTTCCTCGCTACTTTCCATATAGTTCTATATAGTGCAATAAATGGATTTTTTCTTGTCATTTTCCTAGACAAATTTGGGGAACTAAAGTGACGGATTTTATTCGATACAAGATTGTACTTGTAATTGTTGTGATTTTAGTGATTTGTGAAGTTGAAGGAGTTGGTGGAAGAAAAGAAAGAAGAATCTGAAGAGAGATACAGAATAAAATATTATACATCGACAATTTTTTTTGTGTCAAGTGAAAAAAAAAGTGGGGGGGGGAGGACGACAGAGAAATGAGGAATCAATTTTGTTAGTCAAGTGAAAAGACGGTTGTCGTTAACGTACAGAGAGAAATGCGAAAAGTCTTTGGATTGTGGATGCATGGTATATGCGGATTTCAGTGCAGATATCGGGGCGCGCAGAAATTCTCCGCATAGTTTTCTCTCTCTTCTCTCTCTCTCTCCGTATTCTCTGTGTATTTTCTGACTGTATTACTTTCCCCAAGTACAAAAAAGGAAAGGAAAAAAAAATTCTAGTACTGCATAACCAATAACGGACGGTCACGCTTCTCTATCCTTATTCCTAATATTTCTATATCGTATAATATATTTACACCATTTTATTATTCGTTTTTTTTTCTTCTTCTCTGTTGGTAAATCAACTGTTCAAATTTACAAATCAAAATCAAATGGGAATCCCACCAACGATTTTATGGCATCTCTACTGTGATTTGTATATGCCGAGTCCATAATAATAATAATAATATATATATATATATAAATAATACAAATTCATACAGAATATATCTATATTCAATCTACTGTACCTGCAATATATATCACTTTCAATCACAAGACACATTTATATACTGGAAAAGAAGCTGGAATTCTATAGATATTCAAGTGAGGTGTGAACAAAAGGAAATTTTGTAGCTCGTGAAAAAAAAAATAGTTACTGTGGTTGTGAATTTGGAAATTTGAAATTCGCATATTGGAGAAAGTGACAAAGGATTTATATTGAAAGAGTGAGAGAAAGAAGGAGATTCCTTTGTGAAGGAGCGTTGAGAAAAGCGGGTAGAGAAGAAGAAGAATATCAAAATGCCACCACCGCCCCCAGCTCCGGAGCCAGTTCCAATGACGGAACTGGAAACGCTCCAATTTAAATCCAATAAAACCACTGATGAGGTTCGTTTGACACATTTTTCCATGTTCACAACAAAACAAATGCCCGGAAATTGCATGAATGAGACTAATTGTATGAGAAGAATATATCATGGAGAAAAACATTCTTCAGTTTTTTCAATTTTGGACATCCAAAGAATAAACATTTGGTGCAGAATGTTACTTAGACAGCTAATTCTGAAATCCTAGATCAATATCAGTCAGTTTTTCTTTAGAAATTCTCCAGTTGTTTTTCAAGAAGAAAAAATGAATGAATTATTTGGATTTTGTATAGTCGCTGGAGAGCACGAGGCGGATGATGTCTCTTTGCGAAGAGGTAACCTAATTTTTCAGTTGTTATTCAAGAAGGAAAACTGAATGAATTCCATAATGTTAATGATATTTTGGAACTTTTTTTCTCGAACAACAGACAAAAGAAGCTGGTATTAAAACTCTTGTGGCGCTGGACGATCAAGGGGGTAAAATAAAATGACCAAAAGATCTCAATTTCCTAAAAATAATAATAATGAATGCATTTATTTCCTAGAGAGAGTCATTTTTTTTTTTTTTGTTGAGAAATAAACGTTGGTAAATAAATTTTTAGAACAACTGGAGAATGTGGAGATTGGACTAACGAAGATCAATGAGGACATGAAAGAAGCTGAGAAAATGTTGTCTGGCTTGGAAAAGTCACTATTTTGGTATGTTTTCTGTGAGTGCTGTGGTACCTGTGAACTCCCTTGTAACAAGTAAGCTATATGTATAGTCTTCTCTCGAAACTCTCAACTAATTCTAGGTATTTCATCCATGGAGGATTTAATTTGAGTTAAAACTCAATCAATTATACATATATACTTGACCTGATTTGATGTCATTGTTCGCGTTTGAATAGAAAATCGAGCAAGGAGGATGACAAAACATGGCGGAATAATGATGACGGGAAAGTTGTGAACAATCAACCACAGAGAAAGGATGGACCTCAACTAATGTCATACGGTGGCTACATTGGAAAGTGAGTATTCTCTATCTTCATTATTCTTTGTCCAATTAAATAACAAACTAATGCTCTATTTTATTCTATTAAATAGGATCACAAATGATGCTCGCGAGGATGAAATGGAGAATAACATGTAGGACTTTTAGCTTTTTCATACGTTAATTTAATGGCTATACAGATACAAATTCTTTCATTAAGAGTATAAAATTTATTTTATTAACGACTAATGTTAAAAATTTCCTTTTCTAGGGTAAATCTATTCGTACTACTTTTGATATGAGTGGTTACATCGCGGGTGCCAACATATCTACTGGAAAAATTTAACATCAGTTTTCTTACTTACTTACTTTTACTTGCTTATTTAATTTTTTTCTTACATTTCCCTTTAGTATTAATTCAATAATTTTTTTATTTACTTAAGACAATTCACACAATTTTGATTAATTAACGACTGTGCATCTTATTAACATGTCGAGATAAATTGTCCTTTTGATTGAAAGCCATTGGACAACGAGAACATTTGAAGGGTTCGAAATTCAAATGAACTTTTCCAAATGTCGATCGGAATTTCGTTTGGAATGAAATGCCAATGGACATACGGGACATTTGTATGGCTTGTGGCTCAAATGAACGGAGCGAAAGTGACGGAGGGCATTTCCCTTTCGATCAAACGGTTTGGAGCATACAAAACATTTGAGAGGGCGAAAGTTCAAATGTTTTGAGTTGACATGACACATCACATTTTCTTTTCTAGTGAAACTTTTTTCTTACTCACCTATTTAATAATTTACTTACTGAATTATTTAATTTTTTACTTACTCACCTATTTAATAATTTACTGAATTATTTAATTTTTTTCACAAATTTCCCTTTAGTATTATTTCAGTGATTTTTTTCTTCACTTAAAACTCATAGTTAATTCATACATTTTCGATTAACTAACGACGACTATATGCATCTTATTAACATGTCGAGATAAATTTACCTTTTTTTATTTTTCAATATTGTTATAAATCTACCTATACATTACAAAATATCTTCATTTCATGTCATTTCTTTTACACAGGAACAAGTAAATGCAATGGTAGGAAACATTCGGAATATGGCGTTGGACATGGGTGGAGAAATTGAAACACAAAACCGGCAGTTGGATCGTATTAATCGAAAGGTCAGACGCAGGAACATGTGTAAAAAATTCATTCATTCACTATACTCTGAATCCAATGCAATTGTGACTAATTTGATATATTGTAATTGTTATGATATATCATCAGGCGGAATCAAATGAAGTACGACTGAAGGGAGCTAATGAGAGGGCAGGGAAACTTCTCAAGTAAAAACTTAATAAGGAAAATAATTAAGAGAGAGGATGAGAGCGTACGTTGAGCGTCAAGAATAATAATAATAATTATTATTATTATTGCGAATAAAGTGACTGATGAAACGGACATGAAATTCAAATCAAGATAAGTTTAAAAGGGTTCAGACTTTTTTGAGTTCTCTACATAAATGCGGAGATAAAAAAAACTAAAACACAAAACACATTTCCAAAAGTTTGAACTCTCAAAGAAATATATGTATATACCTATAATAATATTAATAAACATCTACATACTTAATAATAATAATAATAATAATAAAAGTAAACGGAACCAAATCCGATATTTACAAAAAAAAACTACGGTAAAAATAGAATTTAGACGATCGAAAATATTATTTACTTGGAATAAATTATATAGCCTCGTCGATTTAATGTCGATTATATATATAATCGATAGTTTTGAAAACTCAAGATTAATAAAATATTATGATACATTGCATTAATAATATCTAAATACTTCTTAAAATAGAATTTTTGCCTTTAATTACCTTTGAAAAAACATATGCTATAAAACTCTTTAAACTCTACTCATAAAAGTTGAAGGACTTATGTTTTTGACAAGAAAGAAAAATTATGTCTCAGATATTCTCTGTCAAATACTGAGGAAAAAGGGAAACACCTTTAAAAAAATTCTTAAGCAATAATAATAATTTACACAATTCAGAAAAATAACTATACATAATTTATTCGTAATCGATTAGAGATTAGATTTCGATTCAATTTCGAGCACATTTGACATTCAGAGTCAGCATTTAAGTAATTAGTGCTTTTTGCATCAGTTCTCGTATAAGTATAAAAAGCGTGAATACAATACTAAATAACACAATATAACTTTCTATTTGTAAAAATAACATGCACAGTGTGCACTGCACAGTCACACACACACATACAACATAAATATGTCATTAATGATACTTCAAGAAATAGAAATATTCAAATAACTCTATAAAGCTCAACGAAACTCGAAATGCTTGTGCAGATTTCAATTTTGTTCATTAATAACGAGATGAGCAGAAGATTAAGGATAAAGTTACAACATATTATAGCATTATAGAAAAACTAATCAAAATATTATAGTACTGATTTTTAGAAGAAGAGCAACCAAGCATTTGGAAATTCTAAGGTTTAAGAAACATGCTTAACTATATACTATTATTATTAAAGTTGAAATTATTCATGAAATTCTTAAATTGTCTTTAACGTACTAGATACAAACAAGGATATACCTACATTTAAGTACACCGTACTAATATGAAACAATTACATAGAATGTACTAAATACTGTTATGTAAAATAATAATCAAAAATCCTGAAAATAGCATGGAGTTGCAGTGCAGGCCGCAGGCAATTAATATATAAAAAATGTAATAACAATTAAATTTTAAATGCCATGTTGCCAAAAATGTCACGTAGATCATCCCAATATAGTTTATTATACAAAAGCAGAGAGGAACCAAAAAGAAAAACAACTAGTTTTATGTATGATGTATGTAGGAAATTATTTTTATTCGAGTATTATTTATGATATATTATATATTGTTATTATGAATATATATTATAGCAATAATTTATATTATCATAATGAATTACAAAAAAAAGTCATTTATCATTGTTAAATATGTATAACCTATACAAATGATACTGTTGTTATGTCTAGCAATAATTTCTACATTGTTGCTCCGCATTTTCTTTTCAACGAACCTAAATAAACTGTATTATTATAAAGGTAAATAATCAAACCGTATTTTTTGACGGATATTTCTCGAAACTGCCAATGTGGTCAATGATGCGTCATTTTCATGCTCCTTCTTTTACGAAACCATAATAATATGCTTTCATCATACAACAAAAAATACCCGACTATGCACTATAAACAAACAGAAGGAATTGATTCAGTCAATGAGCCTAAATGTTTTATAAACATTTTACAAGTTCCCTATAGATAAAGTACATATAAAATATCCGATGTATGCTCGTACGTACGCTCTCACAAACTTAAATACTCGGGGTAACAAAAATTAAGCGTCGTATAAATTTTACAGACAAAACTTTAAATGCCCAATTGCGTCAACTGGATTACAAATAGAATTGAAAGGAGACTCACGTCACAACAATGAGTCAGCGTAGTATATCCGTATTAAAAATGTCAAAATTCATCACTGTCCATATGCAAATCATGCTTCATAGTTCGGCTTTCATAGTTCTCCGGCTAGTCAGCATCCGTGAGAATCCAGTAAATAGATTATGCAGGCTGATATCAGAGTAGGCACAAGATTTCAATGTGACCACGACGAACTGCTTGATCTTTTCATGGAAAAGTTCCACTTCCCCTTTAGTATTTTTATTCTTCAGTCGAAGACGCTGCTTCACCAATTCTGTTTTTCAAAATTACACAGTTATAGTTACTGCATATAACATGCTTCTTCCGTCTTATTATTATTAGTTTCAACGGAAAGACATACCTTTATCGCTGTGACTCAATTCTTCCATTTGTTTTTGAAGGTCAAAGATGTACTGAAGATAGTTGAGTTGGCGGTACAATTGAGCTTCCGTGTATTCTTTACACATTAACCCTTGCTTGCAAGGGCAAATCGGATAACCACGTTCCAAATAAAAGGGTACAGCTCTGATTGTATTCAAACAGCTTGGATCTTCACAAATGAAAGTATTCTAGAGGGATCAAATCAAACAAAAATGATGTTCTTACATTTTGGCTTTTGGTTCAGAAATGATGTACAACATTTTAGTCACCACTCAAATAATAGAAAAAAACGATGTCATTACCTTGTAGTACTTGACAATGAATTTCCTCATGAATAAAGACATGGAATTCTTGAGTTGGTTAAAGTTATACGGAGATGTCTGGCAACCTGGACAAGGTTGTTCGAGTGTAAATTCTACACCATGATCCTGTACATCAAAAGTTAACATGGTTTTAGTACAATATGCACAATAGAAAAAAAAGTCTCATCGGTCCTATTTTGTATGTTAATTTTCTTACCGTCTTTTGAAAAGCCGACACAAATATAATTTCTTCTCCACAGATTTCCCCATTGCCCTTGAGATTGGGACATTTGAAAGAGAATTTCTCACAATCCCTATATTTTTCGGCTTCTGATTCCTCGCCCATGAACTTGTCGTCATTTGTATCCGCTGTTGTCCGTCTCTTTTTATACGACGAAGGATTCAAACCTAATAATAATAAATAAGAACTTGTCGTCTTATCTCAATCCTAATAATAATTATTGATAGATAAATAAATGAGGTTGTGGATAAGAATACCCGCCGGAGACGTGTTTTCAGTTTTTTGCATATTCATATGCAGGAAGACATGGGCTATTTTATACAACAAGTTAGAAATTTTTAAAAAAGTTGTAAATATTTTTAATTAATTAAGTTAAAGTGATTTTCGGAAAAGTGAGTGGCCAAATGGGAACCAGCGTTGCTCAAATTGCCGCTAGAGGACTCACTCAAAATCGTATAATGAAAGCAGATTCAAGAAAATCTCTGAAATTTAATGAAACCGTTTCATTCAAACGGAGCTTACACGTGCGTGTCGCTGTTAAAATTAGCTCGACATTCAAACTCAAATATATCGACTTCTAGATCGACGTCTCCAGCGGGTTTTCTTATCCACTTCTACAAATAGTAAATACATAATTACCGAGAGCTTCTGCGATTCTCGCTGCATCTAAACCAGGAATAGGATCACAAATACGAGATACAACTGGATGCACTTGATGACCTAAATAGTATTCTGGATCCGGCTTTAATTGTTTTGGTTCTTCTACTTCCACCTTATTAGATGATTCACAATTCTTCGCTTCTTCCGATTCATTTTTCTTTTCGGGTTTCGGTTTAGCTGTCAATTCACTGATATGATGGGCTAAGCCATCCGTACAAAATAAGTAAGAGACTGTATCACCATTACGAAACTTCTTTGGTAAACTACCGTTCTTGTTCATTCGGAGAGCCACTTGAACATGATAAAGGCCCTGCGACTCTTTGTATTCTTCTGGATTTTTAGCCAATTGTTTCGTTATGAGTAAATCTTTCACTGCCACATTCCCTTCTCGGAGTTGTACAGAAACTTCATTCAGAATTTTACAAATCTTGTAGATTTTATCTTCCAAGGGCTGCTCACTCATAATTTCATTAAGACACAATCTGTTAACAAATGATTCAATTAAAATTTCAAATTAGATAGTCATAACATGGTTGTGCATTACAATAATAACATTTTAACGTAGGTATATTCGTGCATGGAATTTCTTCCACAAAATCAAAATTCTGCTCATCCCCAAGCAAAAATCTGCTCACTTCAAACCACGT
>JAIUND010002771.1:0-19984 GCA_034699125.1 Gisinianus flammeolus | reverse complement strand
AAAGCTCCATCTCTAATACTTTGACCTCCAGAGCAGGTCAACCCCGGTCAAACGAAATTAAGGAAAATGATTATAGTCCCTTTTTGAACTTAACAGACGATATACTCACACGTTATGTATAGTCAAAGACATTTTTGATCTGTACTTTGTGTGTGTGACTCAATCTCCTTTTCTCTCAAGCTTATATATATTCCTCCTCATCGAACCTGTATATAACCTTTGCATTGAGATTTTGAAGACTCATCAAGCCACATACCCAATTTTAAATGAACGAATTCCTATATATATTTAAGTAACTATCGTTTGGTTTGTTTTTGTTTTTAGTAAAAAAAAAAAACTAACTTTTTTACACGCACAGTTCAAATGAAAAATGTAGAATATATAGAAATAGAAAAATTCATTGTGAAAATGGATGGCATGGCATTATATATATAGAAAGTGCACAGTTTCTCGTAAATAATACTGTACACAAATTAAATAGGTATTTATTTTCGGGCGCCTCACAAATTCATGGATTCACTATATTAAGCTATATATATACGATTCAACAAAAAGACGGAAAATAAAGAGAGAACCCATATATATACCACTGGACAGGACATATTTTTGTTTTCCATATATATATTCTCAAAATTATTTGGCGTTTAGAATTTCCTGTGACTTAAGGGTCCCACATGCGGAATCCGGATTCAAACAATAACAACATTTCCAAGTAAGCAAAAAATTGTGGTTTTTTAGTGTCTCTAATATATTATAGGTTATAGTTATTATGACATTTCCTCCAAATGTCCATTCAAAATGTTTAAATGCACAGCAAATGTGTGTTCAGAAGCAAAACTTCTTTCTCATTTAATTATATATTACTCTCCATTGTTTTTTCTCATGTCATCTTCAATGAATTGGGTGAATGAAAATGAAAGTTTGTTCGGGTTCGTCATCAACCTCCGTCTGCATTCACTAATTCGAGTTCAACATTTCCCGCCATTCATCCACATCAAAGTTCAAAATCCCGCCAGTGGCGGGTTTATGATGGACGAGCCATAAAGCAAATAGGCATTTTATGGGTTGAGCAGCACACACAGGGACATATTTTCTGTGCACAACGATATATAGCCCAGGGCACGTTCATAAATCCAAATTCCGTTAAAACTCAAATGAATTCTTATAGGAAAAGAAGGAAAAATCCCGTGTGACGATAAAAAAAGTGTTTGTATACATATATATGGGGTCAAGTTCCACATTCATTCACTCACACACATTTCATAATCTGGAACTCAAATAATAAGGAATTCTTAAAAAAATCAAGTCGGGAATCAGGACTCTCGTGATTCATTCTGATTATTTGGGCCCTTCAAGTCATTTCCTGAGTCCGCATTCCATATATATAGCTCAACAAGCTATATATAATACAATTCATTCTCATTCTGACTTGTTTGACAATTCCTTTTGATTTCATTTCATTCCCACATTCCTTGCCCAAATGATCCGTAATTCATTCATTCTGATTCCCATTTTTTGAGTCATTCTGTGACGGGAATCAATTCCCAAATTTCCATCTCTGCATGTGCACACATCACAAGAGTTTTGTGACACGATATATTTTATTTTGATGATGAGGGAAAAGTCATTTTTTCTCATTTACACACGGCCAAGTGTGTATGTGTGTGTGTGTGTGGATTTAGAAATATAGAAAACGGTGTCAGTTTAATTATATGCATTTGATCCACATACATATATATACCTATACATGTATTTGCACTGAAGAAGGAAGGACAAAGTTATTACAAGCACAATTGTTTTTATGCGGAAGCGTTGCAAAATTTGGAGCAGATTTTAAACTTGTCATCACTCACTCCCCGTGCGTATAGTAGTATTCATATATACATATATGTTTTAATGGCTGTCGTTAATGCTTTGAAACCAGATGTGTGTGTGTGTGTGTGTGTGCAGGACGAATTGGATAATCCTGTTTAAAATCCTTCTTGTCATTTGCTATATATATACACGAACACCAATCCCATCATAATTGATAATCTGTGTTGGGACAGTGAGGGCAAAATGTTTGTTTCGGGACGGAATGTTTTCGAGCACACACAAAATGCCCAACTTTAAAAAATGAATTAGTTTTTGTTGAGTTGAACACGTATAATATGGAAAAAAGAATATGTTCATAACCCGTACATAAAGACGGAGGATGAATCTTAATACCAAAATTGTAGATTTTCTAAATTTAAACTCCAAAAAAAATACATCCAAACCCACACAGAATTTTAATATTTTGAATTAGGACGAATTATGTATATATATAGAGATGATGGTGAGTGTGTATACTTGAACCGTCTATATATCATCTGTTTTGCATCGCAAGTTCCAGATTTGTACAGCGAAAGTAGTATACAAGGCTGTGTATACGTCACGAAATATTTCCTGCACGCTTGTTTGCCCCCACTTTCCCTATATATATATATATACAACAGTGTTCCGAATGACTTTTTCCACCAGTGATGCGTGTGCGGTGTATACTGAGAAATGAGAGAGAGTTTCCAGCTCATAAAATGAGTTGACAAATATTAAAATCGAGGACAAAAAAAAAGGGAAAGTTCGGAGTGTCATTACGTTTCAATATGTAAATTTGAAAATGGAAGGATTTTTATGGAGCAAAAGTGTGAGATGAATTCCACCTGTGCAATAAAAACTGTTTTGCTTAGTGTGATGGAGCTCTCTCTCTCATGTCCGTGTTCGTATTATCAAAAATTGTTCAGTTTCAGATTCTATTTACACAGACTTGGACAAAGTTTTGTTCAGCTCTGAGTAGACTCTCACGTAAACGATCCGCGATATAATCCCAATCAATTTGATTTCAAATCCACACACATTGTTCACTTTAAGCACAAGCAAACGTTCTCCATTTTGATTATTCAGTCCAAAGTCAGTGTATACGTTATATATACCAACAAAAGTAGAATCCCTGAATTATGGCTTTGTCCTGGGAATTTTCCGTTTTCTTTTCTTTCGTGGTTACCTGCGCCACCGCTTCATCCCTCAACACGTATTCAACCAAATGGACTCGGGAGGTCAGTAACACAAAGAATTCTATTCATAAAAGTACTGTCGAGCCAACCGGAAGTGGCTCAGAGCGAATTAGTGAGAAAAAAATCTTGAGTGAGCAAGGGGAGGAGTTTGGCTCGCTCGCAGCCAATCAAAAGCAACTTGAAATTCAAAATGTTTTATTAGAACGACTGTCAGAGTTCGACGCCGATCGAGCAAATTGTCAATTAAAATCATCAGGCAAATATTTCTGTATTATTTAAGATAAATGTGGGAATTTGGGGGATTTGAGCTATCTATATAAATAACATAATTACCGGTTTAATATATTCTGATTACTGCACACAATGGCTCAAATTGTAATGTCTGACTGTGAAGCAGTTACGCGGAAACGCCGCCGATACGAGGTCAAAGATATTAAACATTGTCCACATTTGTGTGACCTTTTAAAGGTCACCTTTATAACATTTGCCCATTCCATAAATAAGTGCTTCCATATGAGGAGCTAGATAGAAAAACCATGCGGATACGACTATTTAGAAGTTCGAAGTCGAGATATTCGAGTTTTCCTTTTTGGCCGCTTTGGCATCACGGCGTGTCTCAATGATTTTGTAATTCAAAAATCAACGGGAAAGTAATCATCATATATTTTGTTTGAATTCAACTAAACTTTGTAAATTGATTAAAAATGAGAAAAGTCGGATCCGCATGGTTTTTCTATCCACACTTCCTCTCATATATAAATCGAATTGGCTTTTGATTTGACTTTATTAACGTGTTAAGTGACAGTTATACAATTACATAAGTAAATGTACTAAGATCGGCAAATGAGTCTTATTTTACCCGCCCGAACACGGCCATTAGGCCCTAATGACTATATAACACTCTTGAAATTTTGTATAAAAAGGAAACACTCGTCAGAACATGCTCGGCAGAACGCTCTCGTCAGAAATGTACACTCGTCAGAAAATCGGAATACCGATTTACACAGTTTGTCTGTTCTATAATTGATTCCGTTGGAATCAATTTCTGTGGGGGGTCCAAAGTCCAAAGTGCGTACATTTGACTTGTGTATTCGTAAAACAGTAGTACTCTTATTTGTAATTGGAAATGTGGATCCGGACTATTTAAAAAACAATTCAAGATGAAGATTCTTGACAATGAGTGCGGGGAAACTCAAACCACAGAGGATTTCTGTCATGAAAAAACAAAAGTGTGAGACTCGGGACTAAGCAAACAAAAAAAAATATATATAGGAAATGAGGTGGAGACGGATTTGGGTTAAAGAGTGTTCAGTCCATCCATCTTCAGTCGAATACCCTTTCGAATCATTTCGATGTGGACTCACATCGTCCAGGATTTTCCGGTTGTGAGGAAATCCCCAGCTTATATATTTACTAGCGCTTAAAACCCACAATGCGGGTAAATTATTTGTCTGTCTGTTTGTTTGTGAGTCAAAAGATTGTTAAAGAATGATACATCTTAGAAACAAGATTAGTTTTTTCTGAGAGCCCAAGAAGAATAGTCGCCCTTGCCATCCTTGCATCTAGCTATAGACACCGCCCTTCTCACAAATGGAATTATTATGGTTCCAGGATATAATATAGTAAGGAAACTGCGGGTTTGGCGGTTAAGAAACCGCCTATCAATTTGCCACCAGTTTCCATGCATTTTATCATCATCCGCTCTCCAACAAAAAAAGAATCATGTTTGTAGCATGTCCCATACTAAAAGGCAATTTTGGCGATTTTTGGGCGGAAAGGAGCCGCCCAATCAAGTCCCCTTTAGTTTCCCAGAATTCCCTCATCAATCCCAAAAAAATAACCAAGTCTCTAGCTGCTTCCGTTCTCTCACAATCCTGTGACGAACAGATAAACAGGCCCAAAAAGGCGGTTTTTGCGGGTTTTGGGCGGGAAGGAGTCGTCCGATTCCGCCCAAAGTGGTTTCCCAGAATCCCCGGATTTTATGCTTTTAAACAAAAAAAGAATCAAGACTCTAGGTCATACTGTTCTCTCACAATCGCGTGACGAACAAACAGACAGACAGACAAACAGACTACGCGATATATATATATAGTTTAGATATGTGGATTCCCTTCCATTTCCTTCTTGAGCACGCTCCAAATGTATTCAAAATCCTTCAAAGGGGTCCTATTATGTATATATCCTGCTGTGTACACATATAAATTCCTCTGACAATTTAATTTCCATTTCTCGGATTATGTGAAATCGAAATCGATAACCGCGAATCTCCCGCATCTTCAAACTCCATCCCAAGCGCGTCCTTAATTCTTCTCCACAACTTTGTTTTCAAACGTTTTTTTCCGTTTTGCGAGAACAAATTTACGGTGCACGCGATATCCAATGGATTTGTTTGTTGTGGGGCTACATGGCGAGTAAAAAAAGTCCACACAGGCGGGTATATATGCATGTATACTTTTCTTTACATGTGCAATCCACTCACGGCTATCTTAAATTCTGAAGGTTATCAGGGGTCAAAAATCGGTGACCAGGAGGGCTCAAAACACGCGTTGGACAAAACACGCGCAACCTTAACCCTTTTTTCGGTTGAGGTTCGGAACCGATCCGCAGTTTTGCGGGTCAACCCGCGCGGTTTGCGGGTCGATCCGACCCGCTGGTGAGCCTTAGGACGGACGGACAGACAGACAACCCAATATATATTAGAATAAGTAGAGCTTCGCTCCCAAATAAACTGTTGAAACCTCATCGCACACGTTTTGCATTGAGATTTTGAAGACTTGTCAAACCACATGCTCAATTTTAAATGAACGAATTCCTATATTTGATTAACTATATATCGTTTGGTTTGTTTTTGGGATTAAATATTTACACGTTCAAAGATAAAAGACTCGATGAATTTGATGGGGCGAGAAGAGACACATTACTCAAAGTATTGACATGGCAATAATGTGTATAATATAGGATTTGACTTGCATTTAACTTTTTGAGTATGGAAAAAATCCCACAGCGAGAGAAATACGATATTTCCATATCAAATTGGCTATATTTTGAGCTCGCCTCTTCTCGTTCAAATACCCCTTTCATTTCATGTCTCTGTGTACAGTATTATTCACGAGGAACTGTGCACTTTCGGACGCCTCACAAATTCATGGATTCACTATTTTGCACACATACACACACACACACAAGTATATACTGTCCATCCGCATAGACATGTTTTTTTTTTACTTTTTTTGGAGTTCGCGCGCGGGCGAGGATGGGATGTCTTTGGAATTTGGAAGCGAAACCGCTGGTTACCTTGGTTTTCGCTTCCAAATTCCAAGGACATCACATCCTCGCCCGCGCCAACTCCAAACAAAGTCAAAAATTATTTTTATATGAATGGACAGTATATATGGATATTTTTGGCGTGTTTCCTCAAGTGATGAATCCTCCTCCCAATCCACATACACACACACACAGATCCATTCCAAAGACGCAATTATAAAAAATGAGATTGTGTGTATATATATATAGAAATTCCGCAAGTCAAGTCAGTTTTTGCACAGTTCCTGTGAAGTGAACCCACACACACACACACTTTATCTTTTTCCATTCATGCATTATCTGTTGGCGCAAACATCACACATACACACACACAGTGTGGGCAAAAGTTTAAATTTGGTGTATAAATACGTTGTGAGAGTGTGTCGTCAAACACAGTTTAGGTTAAAAAACTTTACCCAATTTTTGATGATTAATTTAATAATTAATCACGAGAGTCACAAATATTCTATAAATACAGATAAAATATTCCATATGTGTTCCTGAATAAGAATTTGAATATTTAAAAAATCTAAAACAAAATTACGAATATACTTTTCCTTGGTCCAATATATATATATACTGTCCATTCATAAAAAAAAATAATTATTGACTTTATTTGAAAACGGAGCGAGAAAACGGAGCGAGGATGTGATGCCCTTGGAATTTGGAAAGGAACCAAGGCAAAAAGCAAAAAAGGTACACAATTCTCCACTGTTTCAAAGCTGACACATCGGGCTTCCAATTCCAATCTCGCACTGTGGGGGGTAAGATGAGAATTGTATGTGTACCTTTTTTTTTGCCTTGGTTCCTTTCCAAATTCCAAGGACATCACATCCTCGCTCCGTTTTCTCGCTCCGTTTTTCAAATAAAGTCAATGATTATTTTTTTATATGAATGGACAGTATGGAATATGGGAAATAACGTAGAATGTACGTTTTTTGTTGTTGTAGGTTTTGTAAATATTCAAATTCCTTTTAGGATCCCAAAATATTATTTAGAATATATATATTTGTGACTCTCTCGTTATTGGGCAAAGTTTTTGTTAACCCAAACTTTTTACGCCAAACAACCTACAAAATTTAAACTAACGCACTGTATGTTTTTTTCCAACAGATATAATATAATATAATATTAATGAATGCACACACATCACATGTACGCCTTTTTGTACACACATATATATGTATATATATATGTCCACAAAATATACAAAATTTGACTCAAATGTGCAAGATTTGCTCAAAATCAATCTTATTTCATCTCATGATGCCCACATCGCAATAGGTACAGTATATAGGTATATGTATATAATTATAACAGCAATATAGCAATAGCAATAGGAATAGCAATATCATCAACAACAACAACAAGTTATAAATTAAGAGAGATTTGAAATCCATTAAATCCACATTCACAATCATTCAATATATAAATAATCCTCAATCCAATGTGTTGCATCACATGTACATATATATCTGTATATAATATATTACATTCACATCACATCACGCGCTGCCACACACACACACACATGATGCATTTCTCAAATCTGTTTTTTATTTCCTTAAATTGTGTGCTTTTGCTGTCTGTGTGTGTGTGTGTGTGCAAATGGATCCTCACACAAATGTGGATCTCAACTCTGACCAACACACCGCGATTATATAATTGCAATTGCCTCTCGATTGCTCAATACCAATAATAATTACCAAAATATTATATATATATATTTGCAATTACACATGCTAATCGTATATATAATCGTATACGTCTGTGTGAAGGCCATGCCAATTCCAATGTCCATGTCCATGTCAATGTCAATGTCACATGACCATCAAGACGAAGACCAAGACCAAGACGAAGACGACCACATGACCATGAACCGAGTGACTTAATGATTTATATCTCTGTATAAAGCAAAGGACGACGACGGATCTCCCATCACTTCTTCTATTGACTCTGGACAATTAACAATTGACACAAAAAAGTCCCACACACATTTATATATATTTTAAATATATACTCACAATCTGGTTCACCATGCTCATTGTCAGACAAACGCTTCTCATCATCGCCTTGGTAAAAAAACAATTCCTGTAATATATATATCGTCTGTTAAGTTCAAAAAAGGACGATAATCATTTGGCCCCAGAGGGCGAATGTGAATACACATTGTGTGCATACGCATATGCTGCGTCGGGGGCCAAACGATTATCCACCTTTTTTGAACTTGACAAATGATAATAATATACTTTAACTATATTTCTATTCATGTATATATATATATTATAATTAATTATTGTTGGATTTGATCATTGGCAATTGGCAGTTGTCAATTTTCAATTGGGGTTTTTTTAATATTAATTATGATTTTATGTTAATAGGCTGGCATCTGTTTGGCCGTGCCCAATCCCTATGCCGGTGCTGCTTTGGGGAGTGGCCTTATTAGGACTGTGGTCAATGTCCTCTCTGGCGGCGGTGGGACGTTCATTCAAAGTAATCTCCTTACCGTTGGCACCCCCTCAAATGAGTCCACCCTCAATGTGTTCGCCGTCGCGACGAACGTGCAGAATGCGGGAGCGGACAATCAAGCCCTCCTGGCTGCAGCCATTCAAAATGGACTGAATGTCACACAGACGTTGGGGGAATTGTGGTTGCTGTTGGGGAAGGGGATGTGTGAGAACTTGGGCTCGTCCGTCACCATGACCAAGGGCTCGGGCATTGGGGATCTGAGTGTGACGAGTAGTGTCATTGAGCTCTCTCCTCTCACGCTCAATGGTTTTGGTGGTGGCTTGGTCTGTCCATTTGTAAGAGAACTATTATCATTTAATATTTATTTATATATATATTCAAATCCAAAAATATCGTACATTATGATGAGGATTTTATAATTTATTCAAAATGATTATAATTAGTCCTGCAACGGGACTTGTGTGCCCAATACAAATGATGGCTCGGATGCTCCATTCTCTGTCTACTCGTATGGATGTAAATGTGCTCGGACTGGATGTGATGCTCGTGGACCCGTCGGCGTGAGTTTAATATATAAATAATTATAATAATAATAATATGAGGTTCTCCGTCAGAATAGGGACCATTTACGTAAAACACTTTTTTCCATATTTATATGTGGACAAAACAGAACACGTGGAGAATATTTGAGGACAAGTTTAAACCATTTTTATATACTCACCAAAAGTAATTTAAGATGGTCGTTAAACTTCTCCAAAAATTCTAACTTCAAGTAAACCGATGATTTGTGTCATTTAAATTCAATTATGTACAATCATTGAGAAACTTATTTACGCGCCAAAAACAGGCGAGAATATTTAAGGCGCTATAACTCAGAATCTATATAGGTTTACGTAAATGATCCCTTTTCTTACCGGTGTTCCCCATATAACATATACACATACATATGTATGAGGTCCTCTGTCAGAAAAAGGAGCGTCTATATATCGCGGTTACTTGCAGTCGTTCGGGCCTGTATTAGAGGGCTGCACAAGTCAATGGATTTTGCCTTTCTTTTGGCATGTGTGTGTATGTGGGTTTGATATAAAAAAACTTGAAAAATGACAATGCGGAAAGTTAACAATTCCGTCTGGGTTTTGACAATGCGGAAAATTAAAGGAATGTTAAAAGATATTATTTTTAATTGCGATACAGGAACAAAAATTTTGACAATAAAATTTTTGAGAAATGGGAAATTTTATTTTCAAAATATTTGGTACATATATTTTGCTGTAAAAAAAAATTAAAAATAATTGTTTTTAAACATTTCCATATATGTATTATAGTTTTCCCAATTGTTAAAGCCCCCCCCCCTCCCTATTGGAATTTTTTCAATTTTTAATCAAACCCAAATATTCCAAGAAAGCAAAATGAACATGTGTGTGCATCCCTCTAAATGCCAGTGGTCGACGTGAATGAGTGCAGAATTTTTTTCTTGCAATTGCAACCAACTCGCTATATACATATAATTATTATTCACGAGGAACTGTGCACTTTCCGCAGATGGCTCCTAGTTTTTTTTTGTTTGCTCCGAGTTTGACGGTATACACGTAAAAGTGGAGCAAAACAGAAAAACAATTCATTTTCTGATTTGTTTTGTTGGAAATTCGTTGAGTTTTCAAAAGTGACCACGTACCGTCAAACTCTGAGCAAACGAAAAAAAAAAACTAGGTGCCATCTGCGGAAAGTGCACAGTTCCTCGTGAATAATACTGTATATAAATATATATATATTATATTATATATATATTCAAAAAATCCAAAATCCTTATAGGATTTACATATATATAGGATTTTATGATTTTCTCAGTTCAATAAGAATTTTCTTTCCTTTTATATAATAATTTAATAATATATAGGTATAATAATTGTTGAAAAATGCATGAAAAATCCTTTTTATCGTAAGATTGCCCCCAAAATCTATAAATCTAATGAATGCAAAAGAATCGTCCACACATAATAATTATGAAATTATGATACAAAATTCGGGAATTTCCTCAATTTTTTATATAGTATTGTTATTATTATTATTATTTTATTCCAAAAAATTTGAATTTCCTCTCCCCTCTTTTCAGATTCGTAATGGGAACTTGATTGCCACGTTCACCATGATTTGTGAGCTGGAGCCGAGTTGTACATGTGGGAACATGGGAGCTCCCGCCTCCGAGTTCACGGGCTATATTTGCAACTGGATCAATTTACAGGGTGAGACGCTCAAGTACAAGGATTTAGTTGTCGGCCTCACCGCCGCCATTCCATCTCTTGCCAGCCCTGTCCGTGCCTGTGACTGCTGCCCCAACAATACCACCGCCCCCACTGAAGCCCCAACAAGCTCCACCCCCACCCCCACCCCAATCCCCACCACTATCAGCCCGATTGCTAGGGCAATCCAGAATCTACCCGAGAATTATCTACAGAGTTATTCCATCCCCATTGCAAACACCGTTTTCCTCACCAGAGGTACAAAAAAACAAGTATATAGTATTGACAACAATTGACAATTGACAATAATATAGAATGGAACCATTGTTACATTTTTCTCGTTTCTCACCTCCCGATTTCTTACTATTGTTTTAATGATTATGATTTATATTCCGACATATATTTGACGACGACGACTCTGAATGATGATTTTTTTAACAGGGTTACAGGACGTGGATTTGGCGGGTTATCAAGTGGGGACGGCGGCGCTCCCCTCTCAAGCCTGTGGGAACTTCACTGGACTCGCAAAAACTGTCCAAGGCCTCACCATCTGCTACTTTTGCAATCACGACTGTCTCAACGTTCACAATCAATTTGGCGGGACTTGTGCTGTGAACCCGAGTGACGCGAGTAAATCGGCCTGCGTCTGCGCCGAGTCCGCCGAGGACGCGACGGCTCGAGGGATTTCCGACAACACGGCAACGACATGTCAGGTGACGCTCCTCCAGCAAATTTCCCCAGTCGGTTAGTCTCCATTCGAGTCATTCATTATATATATTTTATATAGGTATTCATGCCACACTCCATCATTCCATGCAGTGTTGTATAATTCCACTTTTTGCTAATCCTAATTCCAGGTATTTCTTTTTCAAATCCTTTTTACTAAGATAATTCAAATTCCTTAGTAATTCTTTCTGCCGCTCTTTTGGTAATCCTTTAATTCCATAGTAATTCTTTTAGGTAATACTTTTGTTAATCCTATAATTTCAATTCCAAATTTCAAAATTTCAATATTCCTTCCTTGAAAAATTAAAAAATAGGTGTAATACCCAAAATTCTTTTTGCCAATTCTTTGGTGGTAATTCTTTTTTGGGTAATTCCAATTCCCGAACCAATTCTTTTCGGGAAAATTTTTGGGTAATTCCAAAATTCCTTAGTAATTCTTCCTATACCGATGCTTTTGGCAATTCTAATTCTTGGGAATTCTTAGCCTTAGTGTTAGTCATTTAATACCTAATCCTGGAATCGATTCTAAAAGAATTATTAAAATAATTATACAACACTGATTCCATATGATATATTGATGTGTGAAAATTCTACCACATTCAAAAAGACAAAGACAAAGGGGGAATAGTCACTGTGTCAAGGAGTCAAGGATATCTATAGAATCTATATATATCTTTAGAACAAGATTATAATCTGTGTGTTTTAAATTGTAACACACACAAACAGGGGATTTGGTGTCGGATGTGGCGTACGGTGGAGATCGAGTAAAGTTGGTCCTCCAATTGTGTCCATCATACTTGAACGGGACGACGTTTGACTCGAGCGCATGCGTCGTGGATTGTCAGAATAATCATGGGAAGGCGAGTGGCGTTTGTCGTCGGGAAACCCCGAGAGTGCCCAGCAACTACTATTTAAATGATCCCACGCCCATATTTTGTGCCTGCAGTGATGAGCCCCCCGCGTCCACAACAACAACTGAGGAACCCACCGCAACCACGGCTGCTTCTCCATGAGGACAAAACATATAAAAAAGACATTACATTCAGATTGACGACTTTCAATGCAATCCAATCCACATAAATTGATACGTTACTCACACACAGTTGTTGTTCAAGTGTTCACATTTCAAATGTCACATGTCCAATATCAAATATCAATTCCAAGATGTAAAGTTCTCAAAATAGAAAGTAAATAAAATGATTAATTCGATGTATACGCACATTGCAATTGTGTCTCACCATCAGTCATCTCCATATCACGATGAGCCACATCTATATTAATTTTCTATTAAAATATCTATCCATAAATGTGCACACGGGAAAAATGATAATCATTTATTCAATTTATATAACCGACAGCAATGGACCGAGAGAAAGCATCTGGACGCAACTATAAATACTATATAAATGTATTATAGCTCATTGTTTACATTGAGCATCTGTGTGCATGGAGACAGTGGAGAAAGTCCATCACGCTTGCGAAGAAATGTGAGGAAAAAAACATTCTGGGACGACACACACAGCAAATGTGAACATTGAAAATGCAGTATGGGATTTCCGCATACAATAATGTGCAATAATGCAATATCGTCCACATCAGACGGAGATTTTCTAAGTTTTTACGCTTTGTCTTGTGCATGTGGATGTGGAATTGTGGATATATACACACATGACTTGTGGATATTCGCATTTGGCATTTGGAAGGATACAAAATATCTATACTTGTATATATATTTCTATATACACATCCAGAAGAGTGAAGAGTCGCCTCTGTGGTAATTAATATGTAATGTGACATCAAATTGAATGGCATCATCATCTCCATACATCCATCATCTCTCTTCTCTCCCTTTCAATCTCTTTAGTCTGCCTTCCCAACACGGACATCATCACTGTATTTATGTGTATACAAATGGAAATGGAGAAGCAAATAGAATAATTGAGCCATTTCCTCAATCCATTCATTTCCACATAAATATTACTTATCTTATACGTTTGTCATTTCAATATTTGAACATGTGAACAACAAAAAAAACAAAACGTCAATTCAAATATCAAATGGGAATTCAAAATCATGTACGTATTTTAAATTAATTTCTTCATCTCCTTTTCTTTTCTTCTCCCTTTTTTCTCTCTCATATAAATTCCACACGGGAAAATATACGGATTTTTGCTGGCCCACACGGCACACATTTTCCATGTGTTCACAACGTTAAGACTTTTTGTTTGACCCTTAATTGACTATATATATAAAAGCGCCTTCGTTTTCCTGTTAAACTTTTTTGCTTGTCTGAAGAGTGTCTTTGAATGAAGTCAACAATTGACCTCACATTTATATAAAGTCTTCATGAAACGTTCAACTTTTGTATATGTACATGGATTTTGAAAATTGTGCTGGTAATTTTGTGGAGGAAAACTCAGGAAATTCCTTCTCAAAATTGAAATCTCTGAGGGGAAAAAAGTGGAAATGATTGGAAATCGTAATCGATTTAATTAACGGGAATCTTCCCGGAAATGACCAGAAACTTGCGGTTATTTTCACCAGCCTTGATTTGATAATTACCGGTAATTTCCACATTTCCGAGAATCTGTGGAAAACTTCTCAAATCACACGCAATGAATCTCGAATTTCCTCCATCGGCTGAATTCTGATGTGTATGGAAAAATATGAAATATTTACATACAAATCCACACATTTTGAGAGAATTTCACTCATTTTCCGGCCGCTCGCTTCCCGCCGATTCTGTGTGGACTTTCTTTCCTCGTCATTTTTATCTTCCATCTTTTCACTATGTCGGCATCGTTTTTGTGTTATTCGTTTATAGATGCCATTAAATTCCTGGAATTCCCCATTCAAATCGTGAGTATTATAATTAAGCGCCGCTGTCGAAGTCACACTGGTCAAATTATGTGAAAATCGAAATCTTGCCTTGCAAGTGTGGGCAAGAAATGTGGCGATTAAATGCAATTGCAATCGTGGAATCTTCTCAATCATTTTGTCCAAATTGATATGATTAATAGTTAATAATTATTAAATTAGGATTCAAATACATGACAATAAAATCCTTCAATATATATTTACATACCTTTCGACATTATATGGAATTATCCACGCAGTTTGCAGTCCAGAGCAAATTGTTTAGTTTAAAAATTCCGTGTGGGAACATTGCGGGAAACTTTGAGGCAACGTTCCCGCTTGGAGGAAAATTTCCATTGAGTTGATGAAAATGAACGTTTTGACATTTGACAAATGGATTTTGGGTGTCGGATAATTTATGGCGTCTCCATACCAAAAGATTTTGAAACTCTCGCTCCCGCCGAATGAATTGAAGAAAAGAAATAATCCGTCGACTGAATCGAATTCAACTGAATCAACAAAACCAACAGGCAACAACTATTTGAGAGAAAAATGGGAAAGCAAAATACAAATATAAAATAGGATAAAATGTCATCTTGAATATTTTTGAATTTCCCACGCCACAATCCTCTTGACCACACAAACAAACCTGAGGCTCTGACTTTTGACCTTTGACCTGGAAAACCAAAGATGTCTGTGACTATCAATTGCTCAACAATTGATCAGCAGTAAGTAACTGTATTTTTCCTGGACACACTAAGCGGCGCCACAGTCTTTGATCTCAAAAATGTGTAAGATTGTCGTAATTTTCGTCCTTTATGATTTCCAGAATTGTGGCGAGTCGAAAGACGAAAGACGAAATCCTCAATGTGAATTTGGTCGCTCAAAAACGCAGACACGATGACTTCACGTCCGTTGGCTCAACGTTCAAATCCCACCACTACAAATCCCGACTAAAAATCATGGAGAAATTTTGACAAAGATGCTTTGACATGGTTTGTTTTGGGGTTTTACAGACGCTGGACAAAAGTATACTAAAATCAATGGAGCTGAGCGGGTCTTTTGATTGTTTAATTAATTTTATTAATGAAACAGAAAAATATGGGAACAAAAATTCCCGCAATGTTTGTTTTTTCCATCGTTTGTATACAGAGAAAATCAAAACTGAACGGGTGACTTTCTTTTTGAGATTAAAAATGAGAAGGTTTTTTGGGTGTGTGGACTGAGAAAAAGGAGATCCGCCGCGGCGGATTTACAACAGCATTTTAGTTCAACTCCCAAAAAACCCGGTCAGTTGGAGTTTGTGGGCGGGGCTTGACGTCGTCAATGAATGACGAATGAAGCGACGAGAAATGAAATAGCTACCAAACAGCGCACGGCCATCATCGACCAATTCAGCAGCCTTGTGGTCTCCGCTTTTTAAAACGATGTATACATTCGGCGCCTGCGCAGTTCCTCGAGTCAGATGACAATCCGGAAGCCAAAATATCAAGTGACCAAAGGGAATTCAAATTATCTATTAGTTCCCGAGTAATGAATCGCATTTGAATTCAATTTGTACTACAATTTTGCTCCAAATTCCTCTCCCAACGAAATTTGTATTTCTGTGTGTTCGCACTCGGTAATTCAAATCTTCAAATTTCCGCGCTCTTCTAATTGACTCCTCCCACACCAAACTTTTTCCTGCTCTTTTAGCGAATGCTTTTGGGCGGGAAAAATTCCTCATTCTCTTGGAGCGCATTTTGTCCTAGATTGTATACGTTTTGATTGGAAATTTTAGAAGCTATGGGAGATTTTGAAATTCAATTGGAAATGACGTTGGCGGGAAATCAAAATCGATCGAGATGGATAGAGCCATTCAAATCGTGAGTAAATGCAACTGGAAAGCGAAATCCGACAGTTTGGTCGTCTGTGTACATTTGTATTAGCAGTTTGTATTTTTAATTGGCAATTGGAAATTGAGCGAAATAAATGAAATTTTCCCTCCAAGTTTTTTATACACACGTTTATATGTATAAAATGAATCGCACACATAATGTGTTTGACATCAGTCCTCGTATTATTGTGGATCGTGATGGACGCAGAGTTAATTGCATATTGTTGTCCAGTGTGTTCCACGCGCGACGGATTAATTATTGTGACAAATGAAGGAATATGCAAATATAAATTGTACCAAGAAAAAAGTCCAGAGGATAAAATTTGTGGGGGAAAAAAGGGAAGAGTTCTCATGTTTAAATGACGATATAATAGAACAGAATTTCAAATTAATTAGTATGCATCATAGTTTAATTTAATTTAAGCTTATATTTTGACAATATAATATGTAAAATTTGAATTTGATAGAATGGGATTTTAAAAGAAAGAGTCAGATTTCAAAAAGGAAATGTGTGTGGATTGATTTAAATTAAAATGTAGAGGATTTGATTGAAGTTTAAATTGATATAATATATGTTTATGTTTATGTTTTCAGCTCCCTAAAGGCCCATACCGGATTGCCCAAAGAGTTTTGACCCAGATCAAAAATTCAATATTTTTGCGCACTGTTGCAACTAAGTATAAAATTAGTTCGTCGGTTTTGTAGGATGAATCCCAAAGCACAAATTAAAATTTTGCATGCCTTCGGGTACTTGTCATTGAGGTCCCCGCTTCTGCATCGATTGGCGCTATAAAACCCTTTTTGGCAGAAAATTCACTACACTAAAAGTTCCAATAGAACTCCAAAGTGCAAAAACAAAAACTCTATGAAAAAGGTTGACTAAGCACTGTGCCGAATCACGAATCAAAAATCGTGTGCCTATTGGTATAAAAGTATATGGTCTCTTATCCGGTATGGTCCTTTGCTTGGTCTTCGTCGTTTTCCTATAATAATAGTCATTGAGTTCATGATTCTTCAGCACAGAGTCCGCCAGTTGGAGGAGATTAACCTGATGATGTTTCTGGTGGACAAATAATATATTTATATTTATAGAACATGTCAAATATTCATTTTCCTTAAAATGTGTGCACAAAACGTCCTCAAAACTATACAACACAAAGTGGAAATGGAATAAGTAAAAGTGTTGTTTCACACATATATATAAACTCACCGCAATATCCTGTTGTTGGTGAGCATGATGTGTTTTCCGTTAGACAATCACAATAGCCATGTGCGCTGTAGCAAGAAGTAGTCTTTAAATACACATCAGAAGAAAGGAGATTAAATGCAACATTTTTATAATTAAAGTCACAACTGTGTGTGGAACGTTTTCTCTCTATATTTTGAGACTATAATTGTATAAGTTGAGATCAAAGGGAATTTTCAGAAAGTATAAAAAAGGACGCAGAACTGAAATAAATAGGAAATATAATAGATAAATGTGGAAATGTGAGAACAAAAAATGGATAATTATTTGTTGGAATGTTTGTGGGTTTTGAATATAAAGTTCCAGCATGTAAGAATTCTCCACACACAGCAGCAACAATTTGACAACAAAAATATAACGGGAACGCTCCAAAACATATCGTCTAGTAAGGTCGAAAACGAAGGATAATCATTGGCTCCAGACGCAGAATATATGCCTTATGCATATAATACGCATATTCTGCGTCTGGGGCCAAATGATTATCGTTCGTTTTCGACCTTAATAGACGATATATATACATTTCCATGCATTCTTAAGAGACAAAGAGAACGGACTTCAACTTACCTGTACAAACATTTCTCCCTGTATTAGGAATGAAACAAATATAGAAAATTAAATAAACTGCGGAATGAAAATCTTAAATAGAATTTGCCTGGTGCATTTAAGTTTAACAATTCGTGTCAACTGTGTGTGTGTGGATCGACCGACTCGGAAGTGACCAACAATTAACACGTCCACACAATTTGTCATTACAATTTTTGACAAAGGATACAATGCGAATATAATTAAAAAAACATCCTTGAAAATCAGCTTCTATATATATAATATATTTGAACTATATATAAAAAGAATTTACAACACACAGCAAACGCAATCCGGACGATATATTACAGCATGAAGTACCTAGAATAGCGCAACGACTCCCCCGTGTACAGCTCTTCGTTAAAAACGAACGAATTAAAACAATTGAAAATGAGTTAGATTCATTCAAATTCAAATTCAAACACAAACCACACTTATAATTCAGAATTATTGATGGAACTTCTTTGCAATGAAACGCACGCGAAGACTGTGTGTGTGTTCAAACGTTATATACAATTAAATGTTATTAGACTTACTCGTAAATCAATAGCGAATGTGGTCGTGGACATCATCAGAAGAGTCACCGTCAGCAGGAATCCAAATCTATGTATAAATAATAAATAAATATTCATGCACAAACACAAATCAGAAACGACCGTTTTCATAGATTCAATTCCAAAATTCACAGATTATATAATATACAAAAACTCCAAAATATGAAAGTAATATTATGATTATGGAACTTACACAAAGCAAGTTTGAGTCTTTTCATTGTGGTTTTAATTGTCGGAAATCCTTTGAGTTTATAGAACTATATGGAAATATAGTCAAAATTTGAAATGGACTGGACAATTTAAGGGAGAGTTTGAATTATATATAATAAATAACTAATTATTATTAATGAAAATTAGTCGTGGAGTGATGGTGTTTTATATTGTAATATATACGTATACAGAAAAATATATAACTTTGTCGATATATATCGTTATAACGAAGAAGAGCGAGAGTTTTGTGTGATGTTTGGGGAGTTAAATGGACTGTTGGACGGTGTGGATTTGAGTGGACAAATGGAATTCCCAGCAGTTTTATATACCCGATAATAACTGTGATGACGGTAATTATCTCAATTTTAAATGTATATGAACACACAATTCCCGACAAATATATGAATATGAGGAATGGAGAGCAGCAGAGGAGTGTGTGACTTATTTGACTGCTGCTGTGACAAGCCGTTAAAACCTGATGGGCCTGTGTCCCCACAGAGTTGGTTTGTTTGTGCATGTGTGTGATGGCAAAAGGATGACAATCGGACCACCACGGAAGGAATTCGTCGTCATGTGTGTGTGTGTGTGTAATTTTTAACATTCACGCCATGGCTATATATATAAATGTATGTAAATGTATGCAAATGTATAAATATATACACGTCGGCCACACAGAAAGAATGTTTCCGAATCGTCGCCGACTCCTAACTGATTGTCAGCACAAATATATACAAAAATACATATATTTTGACACATTTTTAATCCTTTCACTCATTTCCAAATTCAAAATTCTGAAGGCTTTAGCTGGAAATGTATATATGAGGTTCTCCGCCAGAATAGGGACCGTTTCTGTAAAACCACTTTTCTGCATATTTATAGACAACAGCACA
>JAIUND010002770.1:0-19989 GCA_034699125.1 Gisinianus flammeolus | reverse complement strand
CTCCAGAACAGGTCAAACCCGGTCAAACGAAATTAAGGAAAATAATTATAGTACGTTTTTGAACTTAACAGACGAATTATCCTATAATCTAACAATACAACGACAAGAATGTTCTGTTTATTATATAGGGATGGCCGATTTCCGGAAATCACAATTTTGTCTTCCAATTCTCGGTAATTACCGAAAATCAGTGGAAATTGCTGAATTTTGCTTGAAAACCGTTAAAAATGAAAAAACGAGCGAATTCAAAAGACAACTTATTTTACCCTGAGAATCCAAATTTTGGCCCTTTTTGACTGTAAAAGTGCACATGTTGTCCTTCAAACGTTTGCTTTCCGGAAAAGTGTCTTGGTCAAAATTATGACTCATATATATTTATAAAGTCTTAATCAAACGTTTGACTGTTGTATGGATTTTTAAATCGTGTTGGTCGCATTTTGCGAGGAGCAACTCTGCGAAAATTGCATTTCTCCAAATGGCCATCTGTGTGGAAAAACGTGTGGAACTGCTTGGAAATCATAACCGGTAGCCTTACCGGAAATTACCACAAACTTTCGATTATTTCCAAAGGCTTGGTAATTACTGGTATAATTGGCGGTATATATAATTTCCAGGTCTGAAAATCTGGGAAGCTTCTTAAATCCCACACCTCACTGTGTGGCTCTATATTAACTGTGTGGGCTGGCGGAAGCAAATACACATATAAACAAACCTGTGAGACAAATGAGTTTATCGGTGAAGAAGACGCTCGCAAAGACGCGATTAAAGAACTCCAGCTGGAGCTCCAATTCCCTCAAGTCCTTGTAAGCTTCCTTCAGCAGCTCCTTCACCGGTTTACTTTCCTTCCTTTTTTTCAGAAACATTTACATATTTATATTTAGACCAATTCAATTTTGTTAAATTTCCCGCCCTGTATATACTCCTCAATAAAATAAATGGGGCTCAATGATTTAATGTGTGTTTTTCTGTATATCGTCTGTTAAGTTCACAAACGAACTATAACGATTTTCCCTTAATTTGTGAAAATTCTACTACTGCGTCCGTCTTTGTGGGTAAAATTCTGAAATATCTAGTGAAAAAATTCAGGGTGACAGAAAAGGTCATGGCACACAATAATGTCTCCGGACCCACAGCTCCATCTTGAACCATTTGACCTTTGGCAGCAGGTCAACGAAATTAAGGAAAATGATTATAGTTCCTTTGTGAACTTAACAGACGATATATGCATGTATATTTTACTGGAATTTGAGGATGGCGGAGCGAGTCGAGTCCGTGAAGGCGAGGATGAAAGAGAGCATGAGGAATACAAAATAGGACGTCCATGGGAGGAGAACGGCGTAGAGGCCAGTGTCCATCGTGAGGCAGATGGAGATGGTCCAAACATTCCACCAGTCCTCTGGAATCACGGAGATGAGGAGGATGGGAATGTTCATATTGAGGAGATACAGAGCCGGATACGTCACGCTCAAACTCAGAATCCCAAAGCAAAAGTATGAAAGGAGAAACTCGGTGCGGGTCCTTTTCTGCCCAGCACTCTTTTCCTTCTTCTCCACATCGATCTTGGTCGTCGTCTTCCGAGTATTCATGGCCATTTCCATTGCCATCTCCTTCCTTTTTTCTGCACCCCCCAAAATAAAAATAATACAAAATTTGAAATTGAGCGCTCAAAGTACATATTGACGATTGACGGCGGCATTCAGTTTTCAATTTAATTGAGAGCGAGTTTTGTTTGGTGTGTGTGTGCGTTGACAAACTATCCCTTTTGCTCTTGCTCACCCCGGATTTTGACGATTTCGTTAAAGACTTTCACATTCAGATCCTCTTCCTCATCAAAAATATGATGGATCATGCGGAATCCACCCCCGAAACAAGCCGCATTGCAAATCATGATGGGGATGTAATCCACCCAATCCGCCCCCTCGTCATTCCTGTTTCCTCTCCCACCAGCATCAGTTGCGAATGCTGCTTGAGCCGTCCGAACTGTGAGGAACCCAAATTGACAGATCATGAGGAGCTGGATGAATTTAAAAGCGATTCTTCTCCAACTCCTTGTTTGACGTCTCACCCGCCCGCAATTACTACTCGTCTCACTCAATTCTATGGGGAGGACGTTGAGCCAGGATGCGGCGGAAAATACGCGGTAGTTCCATTTCAAATCCGAGCGAGACAGCATTTCAATTCCAATTTAATCCGGGAAAAATTGTTGTTGCCTCCAGCGTCACCACAGTAACGCTGACGCTGACGCCGCCTCCGCAGCTCACTATGTTTAAACAGTTTGTGGAGCTTTGAAATGAATTTTTGTATATATATACATATAATACATCCAAAACAATGCTCGTTTCTTTTATATATGTGTGGGGTAAAAATCAGTCTGCAGTCTTCAGGCGAGAGCAACTGATTGTGAATGAGGAATGAAATGAAAATGGTATAAAAGCCTATTATATGTTGGAATTGTTCGTGTTCGTTTGACTTTGAAGAGCTGTATATATATAGGAAATTGAAATGGAGGAAATGTGGCAAAGAAAAAAGACAGATATTGTACATTATTTTTACCTGAACAAAGACAAAGCTTTTGCAAGGAATAAAGTTGTCAAGCTCGGCGACCTACTTTGTATATAATACTCCATTTACAATTTACCTTCCCACAATGAACTCAAGGATATATCCACCACTTTAAATTAAAGACCACATTTTAAATGTGGGGACGTGTGGAAAAGACGTAAATACTAAAATATGCATGTTTGCATTAACTCCAGTTTCCTTTTCAGCTGACGTGTGTATATATACATGTGAAAGGTAAAAGGTAAAAGGTAAATGATGAATATTCAAACAAAGGTAATTAAAGTGGCTCTTAAATGTCATAAATATATGTATACAAACATTGGTACAGGAGTATCTCAAAAGGGAGCGAAGCCGCTCTTTAAAACTTCACTTCTGTCTGATTGTCTGCACATTAAAACGTCAGTCGTCATTGCAGTCCCATTTCACTACGCACCCGGAGGGAGCGCTCCGGTCGGGTAGTCCAAGCACCCTCCCTCCGCACTCCCTCCGGGTGCTCCGTTCATCCGACTGTGCAATCACTTTCCTTCCCTCCCGTTGTTTTTTCTCCAAAATCCCTTTGATACCCGGGTAAATTCCGAATTCGGTTTTTTCGGATATTTAAGTCACAATATTATGATTATCCATAATTTTGTAACCCGAAAAATTAAAAAAAAATGTGAAAATCGCTCTGCCCTTACTGGGATTTGAACCTAGGACCTCACCCTAGAAGTCAATAAACTTAACCTCTAAGCCACGGGGGGTCAAATGCGGGTATCTCGGCCCCAGTGAGAGACAGTATGGGGACAGCATATCGTCGCGACGACGCGTCGTCTAAGTTCCATAACCCTGTATGAACATTTGGCCCCAGAAGGTGAATGTGCGTGCTCGTTCATATATGCTAACGTACAGTATGCGCCTTCCAGGGCCAAAGGATAATACAGGGCTATGGAACTTAGCCGACGATATAGAGAAAAAACAACTATATACACACGAGAGACAACAAGGGGTTTCACGTGTGTACAAATTGAAAGGGGCACAGCAACAGCATCTGTTTTTCAATGGGGGAGACACACAGCATCGGCAATTTCCCATGACTCATATGGGCCATGAGAGACATGTACTTATATGGGAATTAACACACACACCACATGTTAAAGCGTGTTATTCCAGTCAGGCACACACACACACATATATATATAATACACAGAGCCTATAACCTTCATTTCAAACGTCACACATGACAGGCTTTCACATGTACTTTGTGTATACGAATATT
Source organism: Gisinianus flammeolus (assembly GCA_034699125.1). NCBI lineage: Eukaryota > Metazoa > Arthropoda > Collembola > Symphypleona > Katiannidae > Gisinianus > Gisinianus flammeolus. Next base: position 16,172 of record JAIUND010002770.1, on the reverse strand, counting down.
TACAAAGGACAGCTGTCAAATCCTCCTTGTTTTAATGTTATCCGTCGCTTTTTCCTTTGATTCGCAGTTTTGATATGTTTTATTAAGATATGTAAAGCCGTGCGACGTCTGTACTCCGTATATTAATAACACAATATGCTTAGAGGTTTTCAAGTACATACTGTCCATTCTTATAAAAATAAATTTTGACTTTTTTTGGAATTGGCGCGGGCGAAGATATCATGTCCTTGGAATTTGGAAGCGAAAATGCTTTTTACTTTGGTTTCGTTTCCAAATTCCAAGGACATCATATCGTCGCCCGCGCCAACTCCAAAACAATTCAAAAATTAATTTTAAATGAATGGACAGTATATTTATTATTACAACAAAAACAAAGCATTATTCAAATATATACTTTAAAGCCTGTGAGGGTTTCATCTCGTGGAAAAGATGAAGGAGGCTTTGGATTTATTGTATCTTATAAATCTTTTGAGGCCATATCCTTCACATTTCCCAATTAAGTCCACACACACACACACATGCAGTCGTCTGTCTTCTCTGGATAATTCAACTCTCACACACATCATCAATCGTTTTTTTCTTTTGTATGTGTATATATTATGTAGTTGTCGGCTTTTGGCTTTTGTACATAATATATAAAAATTGTGAGCCAAAAGAAATTGTACTCATTTTCAAATAATATATATATATATACGGATAAAATGGGCGCGACTTCCATCAATTCCTATTTTGGATTCACTCAAAGGCAACTCCTGACCGTCATCAGCATTGGATTCTCCAACATTTTCTCCGCCACCGTGACCAGGTATATATATATATACAATAGAGAGTTTGGTAAAGCCGTCGTAAAAAGAAAATCCTAAATATTTACGTGAGAAATTTTAAAATTCCAAATTAACATAACCAGCGAATTTAAAAATTCCCACCAAAATATTTACCATTTCCTTTCTGCAACGAGTTTACCAAACTCTCTATTAAATGAAAAGAAAAAGAGAGAACCCGGGGGGGGGGGGGGCGGAATTTAAATTAATATGAATTAATTTTTGTATGCCATTTGACACATTGCATGTCTTCTTTAATCGTTTTTTCAGCATTCAAGCTCCATTTTATCCAGAGGAGGTATGTGTGTATATACATATATAAAACGAAAATGAAATCAAAATATTTTTGACATGATAAAATCCCACAAGGACTTAAATAACCCGCTTGTTTTTCCTCTGTGTTATATTTTTGTTGTTATATATATATAGGCAAAATTAAAAGGCGCGACAGCTGCGGAATATGGATCCGTTTTCGGGATTTTCCATCTCACGGCGCTTTTGGCTAGTCCAATCACGGGAACTCTAGTAAATAATTTTAATGAACCATCTAAAACAGATAATGGCTATATATGTAACGATATAAGGGAATTACACAGTGTGAAATGTTTTTTTTATATATAAGGCCTGTTTGTTTTTTTTAATTATAGCTTGGACGAATGAGTCCAAAAACGATATTCTGCGCGGGAAGTTTGATGAACGGAGTGAGCGCCATTTTATTTGGGTAATTTCATAAATTATATATATAAAATAACATAGACAATTTGTTTTAATTTTGTAATAAAAGGAATATAGAAAATTATATATAAATTAAGGAAATAATTTACAATGCTATAAATTTTCAATTTGATTTTTCCCGCCACTGTTCAAGGTTTCTCATGTTCGTTGAAGATCGGACGACTTTCATTGCTTTTTCCTACCTTTTCCGGATGTTTGAAGCGTGCGGTTTTGCGGCAAATGCGGCATCATCATTTACAATCATCACTATTGAATTCCCACAGTCTTTCGCCACCATCTTCGTACGTTTAGTCCTTATATATACCGCGTACCGTAAAACTTGAATTAAAAGCCTAGGCTATATAGTGTCGACAATTCTTGAAATTGTCCAAAAAACCAAGGATAACTCGCTAGCATGACATGACGGTAAATGGCTGGACACTAGATAAAACCAACGAAAAAACTAGGCTAATAATTGAGGTAGGTTTGTAAAATCTGGAGTAGGTTTTTAATTCAAGTTTTACGGTATACATATACATTTAAAATTTAAATGGCTTTGGGTAGGAATTTCTGGAATTTCCTAATAAATAAAATAGAAAGCCCTTGGAAAGTCTTTTAATTTTATTTTGCAGGCATCCCTTGAGACGTGTTTTGGTTTGGGATTGATTTTGGGCCCTGTCCTTGGCGGAGTTCTATACGAAGTAATTTATACTCTCCGTTCGGAAATGATTTCATTGTTTGTGTTTTTTCTCATTGAGTGACAATTTACTTGATGCTGCCATTGTCACTCGATGAGTGAAAAAACACAAACAATTCAATCATTTCCGAACGGGGGAGTACATAATATATAATTTTGTATTTAAATTTCCCTCCAATCTTTTCCACATTTTCATCGAATTTTTGTGGAGCACTGATTTAAATTTTAAGTTCTCGTTTGTCGCGCACACAGCTTGGTGGTTTTATTTTGCCGTTCGTCCTCTTGGGCTCGCTCCTCGTCTCCATGGCAATCCTTACAAGTTTCCTTCTCGCGCCCATTGCTCTCGAGTCCAGTCCCAGGAAATCCACCTCCGATGGCTCCAGTGGATTCGGATTCTTTTCCATGATTAAAGTCCCCGGGGTTTTCCTGGCTGCTTGTGGTATCGCCGTCTCCGCGTCCGCCATCGGATTCCTCCAGGCGACTTTGGAGCCATTTCTACACCAAACGGTATATTTAAAAAATATTTAGATTTTAGATTGAAGATTTTCATTGAGTATAAGTCATATAGACTTTTCTCTATGGATTTTGAACATATTTTGTAATTGTATGGAAAACAACTGTGGGAATTAATGTGGGCACACAGTATGGCGTGACTCCAATGTACACTGGCCTAATTTTCATGATCGATGGCGCCATGTACACGATTTTTGCACCGATTTGGGGCCGCCTTTGTGATCGATGGATCACCAACCCCAAATTCGTCACCCTCGCCGGCTGTTGCCTTACTTTTTTCGGGTTTCTGTTCATCGGACCTGCACCTGGAATGCCCTTTGCCCCGTAAAATAAAATAAAAATAAACACACTATTCACTATGCAATTTACAATTTACATTTTTGTGTGTGGATTTAAAATTGACGCGGGAATTATATTTGAACACAAATGCTGTGATTTTTTTGGTTTATGAATGTGTATTTATGTGATGTTATTCAGGATGTTGGGCGTGACTTGCATGGGAATTGGATTTCATGGTCTTGGAATGGGTGCATCCTTCGTCTCGGCTTTTATTCAAGGGATTCAGGACTCAATGTACACAGCAGGATTTTGAATTTAAATTCATTTCATGTGTTTTTTGATGGGAATTTTCAGATCAAATTGAATGATGTGTGTATATAATTTGATGGTAATGTAAATGTTTTTATATTATGTGGGATTGTGGACAGAGCGGCGGGTTTCCCTGACTCAGTCGCCACTTATGGCCTCGTTTCTGGCATGTGGATGTCTTTCCTCTCTCTGGGCTCGTTCATTGGCCCATGCGTGGGCGGACTTCTCCTGGACCATTTTGATTTTGCAACAAGCAGTCTCTACGTTCTCATTACACAAATCCTCATGGTATCTATGTGACACACAATTTATGTATTTATTTCCCATTCTGAAAAATTCAATTCTAACTATATGTATTTATTTTATCAAAAAAACACTATGCAGTGTGACCAAATTATTTATGTGCACTTTCTATGACGAGCCTTCGCAGCTGGTTTTTTTTACATGTGAATACATACTAAGCTCAATATGTACTCACTTGTAAAACAACCATCGGTAAATTCTGTCATGAGAAACCACACAGAAATAATTTGCCCACACTGTATATGCAATGTTTAAAATGAATGAAATTTGAATCATTTTATTTTTTGAAAATGTTCAGGCGATTTCCACTGTGACTTTCATATTGTTGCAAAAGAAAGTGAAGAAATCAATAACAATCGATGGGGAAGGCGAAGAGACAGCGCATTTACTCTCCATCAAAGCTTAGAAATACAATAAAAACATGTTCATATTCTATAATTTAAACTGGATTTGAGTTCGGAAATTGTCAATTTCCCCTCAAAAAATTAATTAATTAAATACCATTATCCACTGCTGTGTGAAAGGTGTGACGTGTGTGATTTATTCATTCTCCTATTTCTGTATTATTGACTGTATAGCTTTTTTTTTGATAATTGATAAGGAATATAAATTTGGTCTGTGTAGCATCAGTGGCGGTTCCAGACCAATTTTTGAGGTAGGCCCAAATTTAAAATGCTGTTTTATCTATAGTGCAAGTTTTTATAAAAAAGCCTATTATATGAAGTTCAGGCGTAAAGTACAAGTTAAATACAAAATTGAGCTTTTATTGTGAATTATTTATATTTATCCATACCAAATGTCCACATGCATGTGTCACCATTTTGCTTGCCAATTGGCAGAGTTGGGAACTCGTCAGAAGCTGAAAATTGACTGGTTTAATTAACATTACGCAAATGGTGAAATGTTACAAAATTCGAGGATTTGTCTACATGGTTGTGTTTTCCATATATGATTTACATATAGCTTGCAAAAAATGGGCGAAATCCGATGGGAAAGAAAATCACAGTGGAGAGTTTTATATATGAACGGGAAATACATTGTTGCTTATGGCACACTCCATGTTAATTCCGAGTCCGCTCGCTCTCGCTCCTTCACTCGCTCACAATGCTCACATTCGCTTGAAGCGAGTCGCTTCACATTCACTATCACATTCACTATCACACAACATGATGCGCATGTTAAAATGCCAATGCAACTGAAAAGGACTGGGTAGATTTCCTTGAGACCCTTTAAATCTCCATTTTTCATTTGTTCTAAAATCTTGCGTCATGAATTATACCTTTCCCTGTCAAACGTTTTGGATTTTCTGTAATATGGTATGGTTTGGTATATTTGTAGGAATGACGTTTTCGAGAAACTCTGAAATGTTTTGAAAAAACTTTGACTCCCCATCAGGGGAATTTTTCACGGAATGCCTTGGAAACTCAACGAGTGATTAATTATATGATCCACGGAAAATCCTTTTTCCTATAGTGTCAGCTGTCAAAATCAAAATTACAGGTAGGCCTGGGCCTACCTGGCCTTACCCTATGGAACCGCCACTGCTGTGTTATAGGTTTCATGTGCTCAAATGCTCAAAAGCGTGATCATTCTCTCCATTCTATATATAGTTTTGACCCAGAAAAGGTAAAAGTTGGAGAATTGGAGCTGTTGATAAAAAAACGAGGTTGTTCTCGCATTGTCCCATTTACCTGTGGTATAAAAGATAAACCAAAATCAAACGTTGATGGATAAATGTAGTCAGATTCCCTCTAAATTAGTAGCTGAATTATATAATTGATTCACACGAGGAGTTCTTTTGCTTGTGTTCATTGATTCGATTTCGAAAATGAAATGAAATTGAAACGTGACGTCATTTAATGAAAGATTCAATACATACCAACACAAAAAAAACTGTGTGAGAACTGTAAGAAATTCAAACAATTTTCACAGACTAATTTAGAATTTTGATTTTGATTGCAATTTCTCTGTGTCGTGCACACATTTCCAATGTATTGAATTCATTGTATTTATATAGAGCATTGCGTCATTTCAAGCGGATGAAAAATCATTTTTGTGTGGGTTAAATTGTCGATGATGGTCGAGATGACATGGGCGACGGATGAGGAAAAACAACGGAAGAATAAGAATTCTTCTTCAGGGAAGGAGAATAATAATAGTATTGCCACTGGAATTGTTGCTGCCCTTGTATTTTTGACGATGGCCATTGTCATCGGGTGGTTCATCAAAGTCGTCCACGAGATTTTGGGATAGTGTGCGACGTCACAGGTCACTTATGGAGATCTGCACAGAAAATAAATACGAGACGACAGTCTAAATCTATATATTTAATTTAATTTCCAAAGGCCTTACAATATAATCAAACTTTTGATATTGTAAATTCTATAAGAAAACGAAAGAAGTGCAAGAATAAACAAATTAATTATGAAAAATTCGAACAAAAGAGGGGAGGGATTTTTATTTTCCTGCTGTGTGTGGTCAGATGGGACTCGCGCAAAACACTTTTATAGGGAGCGACATTATTGTTCGTCATGACCTGCTCTACAATAATGTCGCTTGACCCAAAGCTCTATTTCTAATACTTTGACCTCCAGAGCAGGTCAACCCCGGTCAAGCGAAATTAAGGAAAATAATTATAGTTCGTTTTTGAACTTAACAGACTCTTATACATTGTGTATAGGAATTGAGTTGGTTGTTTGTCGTGAGAATGTGATTTCAATGGTGGACTTGCATGTATATGGAAATCCGCTGTCCTATTAATTGCTACCAGTAGGATGGCAGTTGAAGGGATCCAAACTTTATGAACAATGAAATTATGAGGCCACATGTCTTCTAATTCCAGGACGGGGAGTGTGATTGTAGCCAGTAGTGAGCCAACATCAATTTTAGTGTCACATGTATCGCCAGTATAACCGGGTAAGCAAATGCACTGGTATTCATCCGTCTCTTCGTGGTACAAACAACCCTCTGGCTCAATGAAATCAGAGCATGGGAAACATTGTTCGATTGGATGGAATTGCATCATCGTCCAATTGGAAGTTCCATAGAGGAATTGGGAATTCACATCCGCATCTAAACACTCGCCTCTGTCCAAATTACACAAATTCCGGGTTTGACAGTGATCCCCTTGGAAAGGGATGGGGCAGGCACATGTGAAATCAATGTCGTCCAAACGATGACAAGTAGCACCGTTCAAACAATGATCTTCTTTCAGTTCACACGGATCTCGATCCAAACAGTTGGGCGTGAGATAGCCCAATTTACAATCACAATAATCTATATATAATGCAGTCATTAATTAATTATTATGTAACTATACCGTATCATTACTATTATAGTAAAAAATAGTTATTGAAAAAATACAAAGTTCCCTTTAAATATAATCTATATATAAAAATAAAAAAACTTACAGGATCCATCAGGTCGGAGAAGGCATTCGCCACTGTGATGACACGGAGGATCCGTCTCACAAAGATTCGGAAGGTCACAGTTCTCTCCCGTGAAACCAAATTCACACACACATTTACAGGTCTGACCCTGGTCCGTCCCTAATATCAATTCTGGTTTCCCATTCACACAAGAAGGTAACACACATGGATTTCGTTGACCTTCCGATCCTCCATATCCAGTCACAAGGATCCAAACAACGAGTAGATTTTTCATTTGATACCGTCACATTTCAATGTTCAGTTCACTCACTAAATTAGCACTACAATAATTAATTATCATATGGCCAGAGTTAATTTACTCAATTTCTTGTGTAAATTGTAAATATGTCTTTGAGTTGTAATTAAAAATTCAAATCCAGTTGCAACTATATATAGTTGTTGTTGGCCAAATACAAATTTAAATGCCTCAAGTCAGCTCAAGGCCCTATATCCCTTTTTTTCGTCGGCTGCCTCTACAGAGAGGGGCGCATTGGAGGGAGATATAGGGCCTTGAGTTTGCTGAGGAGTTTTGAATTGCAATGAGATTGTTGAACTTATTCAATTCAAAATGTGGGTAAAAAAATCCATAGTAACACTCCTGAATTTCGTTTAAATAAACTCAATTAAACACTTTGGTATTTTTTTATTTACATTAAAGTTTAATTCAAAGAAGATATAGTTTTACATATTATGCACAATTATAAATGAAGAAAAATATTAAGATTTAAGATGTTGGATGATCTCTGTGAGGGGTTGGATTCCTTGCCCGGGCATTATCCCCAGAACTTGCGGTATTACTTGCAATCGGTTGACTATCATTCCCTGTCCCAATGCAAGTCGTTTCCGAAGCGGATTTCCTTCCATTTTGATGTTGTTGTTGTTGCTGCTGCTGCTGAAGGGACTCACCCGTATTATTACAAGTCCTACTGGGTACAATTCCTGAGTTCCCTCTGGAGGATTCTCTCCGTCTCTCACTATTTTTAACCCCTCCTTCTTCTGTCTCAACCTCATTGTTGTCGTTGTCAGTCTTCTGATGGGCATTGGATGATTTGGACTCCAAACTTGGACGCCCACGTGACGTTTGATGTTTCAAAGGCACGATTTCTGAAAGGAGTTTGGCCACTTTGGGCACTAAAATCATTGAGGAAACTGCCGCAATATGCAGAGAGAAATACATTTTCCTGTACATATATCCATGTAAAAAAATACGGAAAAATCTCATCATGATTCTACACGTTCATATATAAAATCCTTCATTATACATTATTAATTTATTAATTTTAATTTCAATCGGCTGACGACGATGAGAACTCACTTGTACACATTAAACGACGGTATGAAATTCAAAAGAGCAAAGGAAAATGCAAAATATGCGGATGCAAATCGCGTTGTGAGGAGAGTACACAAATTGTAGAATTCCTTGGTCAACCAATTAAATTGGAAAAATGGTCGAATGTGCCGGCGAACCTATAACAAACATAATAATGGCGTTTCAAAAGGATTTTCAGTATTTTTGGTAAGGGAAAAACTGTGGAATATACGATATGATGAATTGATTGTGATGGGTGTGTATATACGGTTCGTCCGGCGGAAGTGAAGAGAGCTCCAGTGAGGAAAGTGGTGTAGTAACCAGGATAGAATCCATGCCACATGGCTGAGAGGACATAGGTGAGGAGTGTCCGGGATTTAGAGCCTACAAGTCGATCGTACATGACATATCGAAGCCATTTCCCTGTCCCCACATTCCACGCATCCATTCCCGTCTTAAAACTTTGACTAAACTCAAAATCAATGGGATGAACATTGGTGGTCAAGTCCCAAGTTTTCTTGTGCCGATTGTAGCCCAAGCCGGAAGCATTACAGACTGCATCCGCGAGGATCCATGCATGATAATATTTACAGCGAGCCAGCGTCGTGGCACAATTCAAATAGAATATTTTGTATAGGAGGGAAGTCTCATTTAGAAATTCATCCCCTTTGAGTGTGGAGAATTCATAGGAGGGGCCCACTTTCATGAGGAACACGGCAAAGAAAGTACAGGAAATCACTTTCTTGGTCACGACCCAACGGGAACTGGGGACTTCCTTTGTATCAATAAATTCAATGTAGTCTTTGTACATGACCAAGGGACCGGCCAACATGGATTGGAATTGGAATATGTAACTCCAGTAGGTCAACAAATTCGGGACTCTTCTGCACATATAATTCCCCAATCATTTTTTACGATATATCGTCTGTTAAGTTCACAAACGAACTATAATTGTTTTCCTTAATTTCGTTGATCTGCTCCAAAGGTCAAATGGCTCAAGATGGAGCTTTGGGTCCTTCGACATTATTGTCTGCCATGACCTTTTCTGTCACCCTGAATTTTTTCACAATTTTACCCACAAAGACGGACGCAGTAGTCGCATTTCCGCAAATTAAGGAAAATCGTTATAGTCCGTTTGTGAACTTGACAGACGATATATTTAGTTAAATAATTTTTTTTTCTTATTTTGATACCAATTTGTAAAAAAAGGATTTTATTTGTATTTCTATTTTTACTTAGTACCTACCCAATCGCCAAAGATTCCTCTAGTTCCGTCCTGGGTTTGTCCGTGGCCAGTTTTTTGGTTTGTCCATCATGGACAGAGAAGGCGAGGGATGAGACTTTTTGAACCAAAACCATCATGGGGGCTGTAATGTCTAGCTCGTAAATCCCCGGCTCCCAAAATTGTCGTTTTAAATGTAGACAGGATAAATAAAAAAGTGAAGCTCCGAGGACGAACCTATATATATGTGAATCAAAAGGAAATGAATGCAAATTAAACTGAATTGACTGGGAGGAATCCACACACAATTTAATGGAGACAAAAAAAATCTTCAGGCTTTTCACATGTTGTTAATTATGTAAATTTTACCAAGGCGCGTTTTTGGATGGGCCATGGGAATGAGCTTGACTCCACATGATGAGATAACTCACTCCAGCCAAGATGACAATGTGAAATATTTGATTGCCAAAACAGAAATAGCAAAGAACTCCACCCGCAATGAGACAATACCAAAGACGAGTCACTGCATTCTTTATCCAACGCTTCAGACTGAAACTGAGTAGGAGAGCAATCAATTGACACACGATAAAATTCACCTGTAATTATATATGCAACAGAGTTTTTTTTATTATTAATTTCTCAATATAGAAGATAAATTCAATTATTTTATAGGAGAATGAAGTTGTGGCTCGTGTGATGAACCAACCTGGTCGATAGGAACTCCAGTGAGCTCGGTGAGAAACCCGAGGGATCTTGACCCACTGAATGTAAACATATCAAATCCTTCTTCCATTTTTTTTGTTGAACTCAAATTAGTTTCAGCTCTGTAAAAGTCTATGTGGACAATCGAATACCTATACTACAAAATTTCTGAATAAAACGGAAGCATTGGGGAAAACAATATGAAGTTGCGACAAATGACAATGCATAATAATTGCAAATGGCGATTAGTTTATGAAAAGTGGCCATGAAGAACCCGAAGAACAACAATTCACAAAGCAAAAAGGTAAGTGGAAAAGTGACGATTATATATAGCCATGTCTGCACATGGAAGACAATAACAAATAAGGGAAATCTCCGATAGAAATTCAATGTGTCAAATATATGATTGTTGTAAAATTTTGGGACATTTGACTGTTATGACGACAAAATTATCTGTGTATATTTGCTGGAAATTTGAAGGGAATGATTTTAAATTTTGTCCTTGAGCCTTCATAATTATACAGAACATGATTTTTCGTTCTTATATATCGTTAAACAAACTACTTACTCGACTCAATCATTTAATTTACTTCGGTACCTTCCTTGACATCTGTCTCTTTGCCCTTTGTCTCAAACGGTCAAAGCCGAAATACCTACATATGTGTGTGGTTCTATATAAAGCAGTTGATTACTTTTTCATGGATTTTCTCTTGTTCGATATTCAACTTTTGTTCACGGTTTTATACATTTTACATAATTATTTTGTCGAGTCCTTGACGAGTTTTCCTGTTCAAATTCAACTCTCTCAATTAAAATTGATTTATAGTGTGGAGAAAATCATGTGTGTGCTGTATACCTATATATATGAAACTCAAGTTTACGTTTACACAGGTGACATTGACGACATTCATGACGCGAGATTGTGACTCGCACATAAATATATAAATAAGAACGATGGAATTGTATAGACATGCACATATTGTTCTATTTTGGGTTGGAGTCAACAACGGATTTGGGATAATCCTCCGCTGTCTAGCCTTAACAAATTGCTCCATTTTTTACTCGTCTCAAATCCCATTTGTATATATATTAGTCAAGCAAATATGAAGAATAGTTTGAGAATCCTTGTCGCGTGTATTTGGGCGTTAATAAATTGTGGTGGAATTATTTATGGAAAACCCACAGAATTCAATTCCCCACAAAATCTACGGTGGAGAGCGGGTAAAAAAAATCTTTCCACAGCACACTATCAAATATTCGCATTCGTTTCCACAAGCTTCATTTTAAAGAATTTCAAAAAAAAAGAGAAAAAAAAGGATTAATTTGGGTATGTTTTTGATAGACCCGGAACAGGGTCCACATTTTCAAGGCGATATTTTGGAGGAAATCAACTCTTTTAGTGGGAAACAGGGCGTCATTGGCCAGGAGAAAAGATGGCCAAATGCAACTTTGATCTATGAAATTTCCAACGACTTTAGTGAGTATAAAAATCCTATATATTCGCACTTTGGGAATTCCTGAAATTCCTCACATCCTTCAAGTACAAAGTAAAAAAACAAAATTATATAATTAATTTGTTTGTATAAATTCTAGATAAGACGGAAATGTCCCTTTTATTTAGAGCCATGGACGCGATTTCCAATGAGACATGTATTAAATTCCGGAACAGAACGGATGAGGAGGATTTTGTTCAAGTGTCCAAACCGGAATCTGGTTGCTCAGCTCAGTACATAAGAAAAACAATTTACAACTTTCCTTAACTAAAAAAATTCTTCTTTTTCAACAAGTTTAAAGAGATTTTTCAGTCCTATCATTTTATATAGACATCATGATTTTAATCAGATAATTTATTTTTGCTCCAAGTGTGGGGAAACAAGGTGGAGTTCAATCCGTCAAATTGGGTCCAAGTTGTTTTAAAGTGAGCAGTGCAAACGTGTACGGCTTTGGGAAAGCTGCTCATGAGTTCATCCACGCTCTCGGGTATTTCTTCCTTTCAGTAATTTTTCTTCAAGTAGGGTATACTAAAAAGTCTATAGGTAATTCTATTCTAATTGTAAGCTGAATTTGTTTCTCAAAAATTGATATTCATTTCTCGTTTTTTCACAGGTTCAAGCACGAACATGCCCGACCTGATAGAGATGACTACATTATGATTCAATGGGACAATATTGACGAAGGTACTCATCATTTTACATACGACTATATATATAAATATATAGCATTTCCATCTCCATCCCATTTTCATTGAAAGATGGAAATGTTGTTGTCCTTTATTGATGATTTTTGATTTTCCATTTTCCAGAGTACATTCATAATTTCGATAAGGCGGAATCGGCTGAGTTTAGCACCTTCGGCGTACCATACGATTATGGAAGCATCATGCATTATCCAAAGGACTCTTTTGTCAAGGAGGGTCAAATTGGGGGGAATACGATCACTCCGGTGAGAGATGAGAATGGTCTAGAGCCTCAAGTCGGACAACGTAAAAACCTTAGTCCCATTGATTATGAGAAACTTAATCGATTGTACGAGTGCTTTGATGAGGCAAATCGAGAGGCAATATGAAAAATAAACAAAACTGACAAATTTTGACAAATTGACAAATTGTCGGTCAAAAGAAATTGTAAACTGACATTTTCTCATTTTCCTTCAATCTCTCTCATATAGTTAGTACATACTTTGACACTTTGATGTTTGAGCGATCGATTATTTTAACTGCACAATTTTAAATTGTCATGCAATCATCATATTTTAATAACGTACATTCATGTGCTTTTGTGTAGACTAACTTTAATGAATATGACGACATTTGCCCATATAGATATTTTCCCTTGAACAGCCATCCACAAATACAAAAATCTAAGTATGCTGATGATTCATATAAGCAAACTATATATATAATTATTATTGTTTTTATAGCATATATGAGGAAATGTTTCAGAATTTTTGATGACGATCAAAGATTCCAATCGCTTGACTTGACAATAACAATTTATTTCTCTCATATATTCAAAAGGGTGTGAACTCATACAGTAAAGTTTTTACTTTCTATTGTGATTCTCTGCGTGATTCCCTGCGAATATAGACGACTTTGAATTTTTCTGCAAGAATAAAATAATCCCATCAAAAATGTTGAGCTTCTCCATAAGTAAGACATTTTTTTTATAATATAATTGTATAGGGAAATTCCATTCCTCCATTTTCATTGCACAATAAGGATTTGAGAATTGTGGTCTTTATTACTTTATTACTTTATTAAAACGCGTTTGATTTTATTAGTTGGAGCGTTCAACTCTGGAATTCCCATATGGACGGTCGTCATCTGGGTTTTAGCCCTGAGTCAAACCTCAGACTGTATTTCAGAGATTATCGCCTTGGAAAATCGTGGAATTAGTGACGATCCGCGTCCCATCGACTTCAACCTATCATCACTAGTCTACAACACTTCCACTTCCGCCCATCTTGAAGAGAATGAAACCCCAATAGAAAGCGACGGCAGTAGCAACAAGAATATTAACCAAATAAGAATCAATAAGAATATAAATCCGATTTCAAATCCTATCGGAAGTGCTTTATTAAATGATGAGGAAATAATTGAGACCGTACCGGGTATTTTATTCGAAGAAATCTCTCCCACTCCCATCCTCTTCGATTCCCTGGTTCCCATCGTTTTCAATGTGGAAATCCCTCAGTCGATTCTCCCCATCAATATCAATAATAATAATAATAATAATAATAATAATAATCCGTCATCGAATTCCACTGGTTCTCATCATCTCCCACTTTGGTTTCAAAACACGACGTCATTCATTCACAATCTTTTTGATCATCGCCCAACCGAACTTGTCCAGTCTGCAACGACCATCCAACGTTTCCCTTGTAATAAAATCCTCCCACACTTCCGCTCCATTTCCCTCACCACACCAGATGAATTGAACAGGTATTTGAGTAGTCTCAAGAGATGCTCCCACAAAATGTTGATCACCGGGAATTCCATCCGAATTCCAACCAAATCAGATGTGGACAGCAGCAGGGATAATTTGAATGAAATCCTGGAGAGGATCACGTGGAATGAGGCTTTGGACGCTTGTTCATCTCATCGGATTCCACCATCCCTCATCCCTCAAGACATCCTGTACAAATCCCTTGTACGAGCGTCCGGGAAAATATCCGAAAAAAATTACCGTTTCTCCACTCCCTTCAGCCGTTCCGGACCTCAGTTGCCGTCCTACTATAAACAAAAGATTGTGGACTGTATTTTCCTTACAAATCAAACTCTGGCCATCCGACTTCTAGTCCCCATTCTCAAAATGGACTCTGACTACATTCTTCGACGATTCCACAAAATCCCTTTCCTGATGAGAAAGGAATCACCAGCAGCTGCTGCTGCTGCTGGACTACTCCTTCAAAATCAACCAAACTCTTCAACGATTTGTGAATTGGCTCAAATTGGGGATTTTTACATTGAAAACTACAATGAACAATCTAGTTCTTGGGTGGAGTCAGCTTGTCGGGAGTCCACGGAATTATGTGCGGTGCCGGAATTGAGTGGAAGAATCCCTTTGTCCAGTTGCCTCACAAACATCTTCACCATCTCCAGCCCCAATGACTTTGACAAAATCAAGGAGAGTTGCCCAATGAAATGTGAGAGTGTGGACTCGAGTAGTCTTCCACTTATTCAACGGAAGGGCTCCAATATTTTTTCGATTGTCGGGAATGGAAATGGAAATGGAAATGATGAACGCATTCGGATTTCTTGTGAGTCCAAACCCGCTCGAGTTATTCAAATCAAAGGGAATTCAACGCTCATTGTGACGCTTCCTTGTCCGTGTAAAATCAAATATCGTCAAAACTCTTTTCGAGCGTATCCTTCCTGTGATGAGAATCCGGATCATTTGAGATTGAGTTTTGTTCAGCCTGTTCATTGGCTAAATCAGAGTCAGGGTGAAGAGAAAGAGAAGGAGAATAATTCAAATATCAAAGTTGAAATGGTCGAAACGAAACCAACAATTCGGTCCATGCCGATGCCAAGTACAATTGATGTCCTGTATCAAAAGCAAAAGAGCTATGACAAAAAATTGAAGGAGATCAACCAAGCCGTTCAGGAACTCAAACGGAAAGCCAATGCCGATTCCGATTCGAAGCGAAATCAGAGTAGCTCAAGTAATTGCGCCCACCTGACTTTGGACACTGATGGTTTGAATCACTTTTCTCAAATGTACGATTGTTACTCGGCCTATCGAATTATTTTTTGGGTGCTCCTAATCGGTTTTTTGACCGTGTTCACGAGTTTGATTTTGTTGGGATGGAACGTCCGGAAATTGTACAGATGGAAGGAAACTGCTGAGCCTTACAAACCCTTCAGCAATTCCGGATTTAAAAAATGAGTTTTGTCATTTGTGGACCTGAGTGTAAAATTATATTAGCAAATCTCGATTTCCACAATCCACAACAAGAACATATTATTATTATTATTCAAAATATCAAAATTACCGAGAAAACTGTACACATTGTCATTTTTAATTTCAATGTCATATGTAAATTTATTCAAGAATTATACTTAAAATATGGGAATATCATTAAAACTGTAGAAAGTACTTCGATTGTCATTACATTTGACGATTTCTTTCTTCATAGTCCTCATTTTCACCATGAAAAACACCATGATGGCTAAAATAATGGAGAATAAAATGATGAATCCGAATATTAGATACCATAAAATCCGCATCTGTCTATGTAATTCATTAATTTCCTTCGTTTTCGCCTTCACGCTCAATTCATTGTCAGTCACTTTACTAATTACACTATTATTATTATTAATATTATTATTATTATTATTAATATTATTATTATTATTATTAATATTATTATTATT